>VWZK01020467.1:6111-53930 GCA_013396935.1 Baryphthengus martii | reverse complement strand
TCCAGGAGGGGAGGCCAGGCCAAGCACACCCTGAAATGATGAGAAACAGCTGCCACTTAGGTGGTGATTAGAGGGTGGAGATAAAAGGCCAAGAGAGCTCCTTAGTGGGAGTTGCTACTGCTGTTGGGAGCTGCTGCTGGAGGGCTTTGTGAGAGGTTTTGTGGAGTCAAGGGTAATGGATTGGGTAATGTGTCTTTCCGGTATTTGTTGGATTGGTTTGTGCCTGGCTATATTGGGATATGGGGCATGGTTGACGTCTCCTTATGTTACTGTGATTTTGGCCCAGTTTGCCTTTTCTTCTGTTGTGTCACCCTCAGTGAGTGGGTTTATTACTTCTTTTGTTCCCCCTGTGGTCGGCCATGCTAGATCGGTTATGGGGTCCAGTGAAATAGATAATAAAACCTGCCTGAGTTTCCCTGTGTGCTTTCTGCTGATGGCTGCCTCCTTTTTGTTGGGCCATGTAGCTGGCAAAACACTGCTGTAGACAGACTTGAAAGAACTGCTGTCTTCTTGGAGTTGTCCACTCAAGCTTGCTTTCTGCGTTGAGGAGGTGACCACACCTTTCCTTTCCTTTTCTCTTACTGCTAGTGGACATTTTGGGGGGAAAAAAGCCACATTAGCAAACATTTTGTTGACAGAAGAATCAAAGCATGCAAGGTACGCCTTCTCTTTATTAAAAGCAAACAAGAAGGGAGTTGTGCTGTTTTAAAAAATAAACACAACATCAAAACCCCCCCACCTCTCCCAAGTATTCAGGAGCTGTAAATGTGAAGTATAACTATTTGATGGCAAAGCCAAAAAGAAGGTTAATAATTTGTAATGTGTATATATATTCTATAAGTAAATCTCTAAAATATGACCATTCTAAAATCAGCTTCTGAAATAGCACAGCACAGTTTTCAATGAGTTTTGACCCTTTTTTTTAAATTATTATTATTCCCAAAAGCAAAGGAGGGAAATAAAAATCCTTACATAGGTCTCGTTGTTTAGTTTTAAAAATATTCTTTACTAACTGTAGATTTTTTTTAATTACTTTTTTCATAGATTAATGTTTTTTCAGCATAGCGAATGTTATGGCAGTTTGGCTTAACTTTCAGGCTGCTCAGAATTTGTAGCTTGTATGTTCCTGCAGCAGCTGCTGTGGCATGAAGTACGTTCCACCCGCTCTAGAGCAATTATTGCTTGTGAACTGAGATGAAATAGAGTGTAATTTTGTTATACCCTGTGATCTGTTCAAACCTGTCGTTAGGAGATACCCAAAATCTAATTCTGTGCTTGCTTCTCATCCAGTGTATCAGGCCATTACTCTCCCAGCTCAGGCAGGAAGGGGTTTGCCTGTGTATCAGCAATTAATAGGTGCTGTTTGCAGACCTTTGACTAGTTGTGAACTAGAGCCTGCACCTTTGGCTTTTCAGTCTTGAAAGCTCAGGCCTCTAGCCTTTGAGCTGAGGAAGCCTCTCTGTTACCCATCAGTAACTCTACTTATCTTCTTTAGACGTTTATTAGCCGCTTTCGTCGTATCATGGACGACTCTCAGAATGCCTACAACGAAGACACGTCAGTGCTGGTGGCTCGGCTGGATGAACTGGAGCGAACTTTGTTTCAAGCTGGCCAGAAAGGGCTGAATGACTTCCACTGCTGGGAAAAGGGACAGGCTTCTCAAATCACAGCTTCCAGTCTCGTCCAGAATTATGGGAAGAGAAAGTTTCCAGATGTAGATGGTTAAGAGCCCTAAGAACATGCGGCTACAGCGGGGGAACGCATAGAAGTTTGCAGTCTCTCTGTCACAGAAGATGAATGACCTTTGGAGAAGGACAGGTTCCCTGTCCATTAATGGGAATTCTTCTCTAGAACATCTTTAGATTAGACTAGGGCAAATCTTAAAAGTAGACAAGGGTGTGAAAAATAGATGACAACCCATCATTGGATAGCTTTGCAGCTTACTCATACCACTTCTGAAAAATTGCAGCTAAAAGTGTTTGCTAGCTGGCTGAAAGGGTATGAGAGGATTTTCTAAAAGGGTAATTAATATTTATTACTCTATCTTCCAAGTTGATATTTATAATATTGATTCTGGTTGGGGAAACAAAGTGTAATTCTGTATATTTCATCTTGACCTTGCCATTCCAACCTCCTGGGAAGAGCTGTTCCCAGGTTCCTCGATCTTTCGTGAGCCCCAATGATGCTGATGGAAAAGTGATACAGACTGCATTGAATTTTTTCTGTTTCTTAGACATTAAGGTGGAACAGGTACTCTTTGTGAGGCAGGAGTGTTTTTCTTTGCTGTCTTTTGTACACAGTGTTAGTGCACCGGAGAAAAATGCCTCCTCTAACCCATGTAGCAAGCAAAGTGGCCATGCAGGTCTCGTGTTCTTGTGTGCTGCCTCATCTTCTCTGTCCCTATTGACCCTTGTGGGCTTGATGCTGCACAGGATGGGTGGAGAATGTTCTTGTTTGATATTAGCGGCTTTTGCAGTGGATATGTTTCTATGACGGATGTTAAGCTCCTCTGCTTGTTGTACAAAGGAGGTGACAGAAGGCAACAAATTTAGTCCCGATTGGATCAGAAGCAGAAACCAGAATGGAAGCTCTCCTCCAGTATCAACCTCTGACCCACCTGTTTTCCCATGAGAAATTCTTCTGATTACTAAATTTGGTTAGTAGAAGGGACACAGCGAATGAACTGAGTCTCCTTCCTTCTGAGCCATCCAAGTGATCCTAGTGAATGTTATTCTTGCCAGTAGGAGTGACTGGCGTTGGAACCTGCTGAATAGCACAGTGGTTAGCCCTTGTGGATGCCTTTAGACCAAGATTATTTGAAGTCCCATTGATTTGGAGACAGAAAGCAGATGGTTATCTCTCTAGGAGTTAGTGTCGTCAGGATGGTTGTCCTTCAGAAGCAGGTACTTGACATCTTGTGGGTGCTTCTAAGCATCCGTAGAAGGTGGAGTACCTAAGTGGAGGAGCCAGATCATAATGATACTGAGCATTTCCTCTTCTGTGGGAATCACTGGAAGGTGACAGCAAGATCTAAATTTTGGAGGAGTTGTTACTGAACTTGCAGATGCAGCTGGATATTCGATACTTCAAACTGGAAACCTCAAATACAAAGAGCGTTATGGCCATTCCTTGGCCAGAGGAGTGAAAGCTCCGTCTCTGGAGCTGGTGAGAGGAGACAGCATGCTGGCTTCACAAGCACTTTGGTGTGTCCACCTTGGCTGCACAGGGCCAGCTGTCCTGACACAGGACAGTAAGTGGAAGCTGTGCCTGACAAAGTATTTCAAGTACCTGCAAGATCAAATGCTGCTGCACTTGATGACTTAATGGCACAAGTAGCATTTGCATTTTCATGAAGCCTTTGTCTGTTGTCTGGTTCTGGACTTTCACACTGAATAAATACTTTGTAAGGGGCTATTTTGTAATGTGAAATGTCTGTTGTTAACTGCCCTCCAGCAGAAAATTGGTCATAAATTGGGAAGTACAGGTCTCTACAAAGTTGTGACCGTGATAGACAATACAGCCCTGGTTATGTCATCCCCCTTCTCTTACAGGTAACGCGTTTGGGAGCTACATTCATGCAGTTACATGAGTGTAGAAGTTGTTCCTGTCCGACTTACCTCCCATGGGTAATGCTCTTTGCTCAAGTTGTGTGAGGGATGCTGCCAACCAATCAAAAAGCTGTTGATATAAATTGCATTTTTATGAAACACAGGATGGATGGAAGTGATTCCGTGTTACAGTGACTCTGTCGAGGGCTGGGTGTGGATGGAAATGGGCTGTCTCTGTATTCCCCCTCTGCTGCCCCAGACGCTGTAGCACAGGCTTCATGTAGCATGTCAAAGCTGTGGTCAGTGCTTCAGCTCCAAGGGAAGCAAGTTTCAGTCCATCTGTGATGGGAAGCATTTTTCAATGGGAAGGATTGTTTTAATGAGATGGTGGCTTTGCGATCTACTTGGTTTCTAACTGTAATCACTACTTCATCAATTTCTGGATGGATTTTGGTTGCTGTTTAGACTAATTTTTGTACTTTTATAAGAACGTTTTTCTTCTCTGCTGGGTGCAAAATCCAAGCAGATGGTTGCTTATTTGCCAGCATTTTGTGCAGCTACTTTCAGAGTGGAGAGAGGAAAAAAAAAAAATATCCCTGAAGTACTCCTAAATGTCTAAGTAGGCAATGTCACTTTTAGTAACCCTAAATGTTTAGCACAAAGACCCTTAAAAAATCTGATCCTGTAGTTTTAAATTGCAGTATTTGGTTAGTAGATTTGATAGGCTGTTGATTTTTGTATTTTTTTTTTGTTTGTTTTGATTGCTTTGGGGTGTTTTTTTGTCTTTTCCTTTCTGACTAGGAAGTTTTTTCTCTGTCCAGAAATGAAGTAAAAGTGCACTGTCCTTTTTATGAACACATACTGTCCTTTATGATTGCATCACAACAAGCTGTAAGTTAGAGGAGTTTTAGCTTCTATATTTTCAGAATGGCACAATAAATCCTCATTATAGAACTGTACAAAGGAGGTCTGAAAAGGACTTTTAAGTGTCATTTCTCCCTGAGTCTTTCAGCTCTTGAATTGGAGGACTCCTCGTGCTTATGAGAAAGCAGTCCATAGACACATTTTACAGTATTGCCACAACGGTTTTCTTTGCCATCAAATGAAAAATAGGCAAAATTTAAGATGCTGATTAGTTATGCGTGCACTTAAGAATGTTTGTTTGGCTTTTTGAAAAGAGGTCGCGGTCCTTCCCCTGAAATGAGGATTTGAACTTCATGAGCCCCTTCCAATCTTTAGCTGTTCTTTAATTAGCCCTGTCTAACCTGTCTCAGGATGGTGTTTGTCCAGCCAGGCCTTGAGAAGCCACCTCTGCAGCAGAGCCCGCAGCTACCCCTAGGTACCTGCAACATACAACGTTGGAGCTTGGGTGTTCACTGACACAGCAGAAGACCTGGTTAGTTGACCTTCCTGGCGGTGAATTCTTATTGGAATGGTTAGTGGAACAAAAAATTTTCTCACCTAAGTTTTACGTTAACTTCTCATAAAACTTTCAACTCCTCTTGTTTATCTCTTGTGTGTATTTTTTTTGAGCAGGTGAGGCAGCTGTGGAGGGTTAACCCCAGTTAAATACAAATAGCTCTGCAGCCAGCACGCACACGCTTTCTCACCTGTCTAAATCACAATTTCACCAAATGTTCATGTTTCTTCCTTGGTCTCCTTTGCTCTAAACAATGTCTGTTTGTCCTCTGGCATCGATTGATTTTTGGTTGGCAGACTGAAGCGGTTCATTGCTTCTGCCAGCCTGGGAGCAATAGGTGGTGTCAATCGGACCGACAGCAACCAGGAGGAGAAGCGGCAAGAAATGCTTTGAGAACGGACATATTGTAACGCCACATATTGTTTTTATGAGAGGAGCATTGACACCTGAGTTACGAGCACAAGCCTTTCCGATCTTCATCAGTGATTTTTCTACCTACTTTTTTGGGTCATCAGCTATTACAAGAGGTTCTGATGCTTGTCGCTGCAGAGTCACTGAACCTGCAGTGCTGAGCCCACATTTCTCCTCTGTTTTGCTGATCAGAAGTGCTTTCACTAGAGCTGACAGCAGCCTGAGCACTGCGTGCTGAGCAGAATTGTTGGTGGGACTTTGTGCAAAAACTGACAGAAAGATAACAGATCAGGTAACAGATCACCCTGGTTTCATCATGTCATGTCAGTGAGTCATGGGGGGAGGCCACATACACTTCCAGCTTATGCCTGATGGTTTTGCTTTGCAAGACTGGCTTTGGGAGCTGAACTCTAGTAAGTGTTAACATACTTTTCTGTGTTTTATGCTGAGGAGGCAACATGAAAATTGGAGCCTACAAGAAAGCTGGGGAGGGCCTGTTTACAAGGGCATGTAGCAATAGAACAACGGGCAATGGTTTTAAACTAGAGAAGTGTCTAATCTAAATCCACATTAGGAAGAAGTTCTTTACTATGAGCATGGTAGAACACTGGAACAGGTTGCCCAGGTAGGTGGTGGAGGCCCCATCCCTGGAGACATTCAAGGTCAGGCTTGATGGGGCTCTGAGCAACCTACTCTGGTTGCAGATGTCCCTCCTCATTGCAGGGAGGGGTTGGACTAGATGACCTTTAAAGTCCCTTCCAACCCAATGCATTCTATGATTCTATCATTCAAGTTGGGCAGGCAGATGCTGCTTTAGAAAGAAGCTGTGCCAGTTTGGGCTTTCCTTGAATGCATCTCCTGGTACTTGCCTCGAGTTGAATCTTCTAGTACAGTGTTGCTGACTGAGACCTGCTTCATAGATCTAGGCCGAGGGGGCTTTTGGGTGTGGGAACAGTCTGATGGCCTTTATCCTGAAACTAAATGAGAAGACTGGGTGTACGTGTTAACATCATGTGCACATTGCTATGGAAGGGATGCCAATTTACGGCAGCTGGATTGAAGGTGAACATGCATGTTACTGGTGTATTGTGTCCTCTGACCCTCCCTGCACAAATCGATCCAGTCTCTTCAACACCAAGATACTTCTGCAATGGAATTGGGCTCAACGAAGCTGGAAGGTTCACATTGCATTCTCTACTCAAACAACATTATTGTCTACATTAGATACTTGTTCGGGTCGGAGCTTTATACTGTGGCTAGGCTTATGCTGTTTTAGAGACACAGTTTTGCCACTTTTCTGCCAGAGTCTGCAGTAACGTCTGCTGCTGGATGAAGTTCACCTGTTGGGGTTTACCCAACCTAGGGGACTTTGAAACGATGACCAGGGGCCGTGGTCTGGGAGAGCCTGTGCCTGCACTGCTTGGCAGCAGCCAGGAGAGGGAGCACTGACCTGAAGACATTGGTTTTATGCAGGTCCTACAGGAACTGCTGTAAGTTCTAGGTCTTGAGGAACCTGTTTGGCCTGGGAACTCAAACTAGTGTCTAAGTGATTTTCTGTTGTATCTGCCAGGCGAAAACACAAGTCAAGTGAGATTCGAACCAGAGTTTAGGTTGTGCTACCTTTTCCTGAGTTTGAGGGTGCCTTAAGGAGGGGATCATGGTTGGCAGAGGCAATGAAAATGAAGTCTGTGTAAGGATGAAAGTGGTTTGAAAGCTGCCAAGAAAGAGTAGAAGAGAAGGGGTTGGGACAGACACTTGGTTGTGCCATTTCAGTCGATGTGAGATGTGCTGAGCGTGCGCTGTGCTGAGTGCCACCTGAGCAGGTGCGAGACTTGCCTCATACTAGTGCAGTCAGTGCCCCAAGGGGTCCTGTGGCAAGCTGGGGAGGGGTGGGCTGCAGGAGTTAGCACCCTGGCTTCTGCTGCCTTCTCCTTCACAAAGCACTGCTTGCTTATTCGTCAGCTGGAAAACCTGAGAAATTATTAGGATTGACTGTGTGTATGTTTAAAGGTTGTGATTCACAGAGGTCAGAAAAGGAAGAGACCAGTAGGTTGTCCACTGATCTGTTCTCTGCCAACCTGAGCCCAGTGCTCAGCATGTACCATCCAAAAATTCAGAGCCTTTCTGTTAGGGACCATTTTGCCAGCCTGTGGGCCCTGGCCATGGTGAATGGAGCTGTGGCTCTTCACATTTCTGCAGTGTGTCTTCATGAATTTGTTGGGACAACGAGAAGCAGGGAGAAGACATAAAGTTGTGTCTGCCCTCTTCTCCCCATCACTTGCTAGATGGAGCAGTTCTCGCTGTGAAGGAGCGAGAAAAGCAGCCTTGAAGTAGTTGCCACTCATGGTAACCCTGGAAGCATCTGGCCATGCAGCAAAGCAGCCAGGCACACAGAGTAAGGCAGGGGTGGCAGCCACAGCAGTCTCTTTGGGTTTGCTTGGGCAGGAGATGGGAGGTGGGAAGAGATGATGGGAAGCAGAGGAGAGGGGGAGGAAGCTCTCAGGAAGCAGGTCAGCATTTGTTGTGATTCTCCCTCGTTTGAAGGAGTCCTGAAGTGCCTTTGTGTACCATTGTGAGCAGTATAACATCTCAGGAAATAAACTGTAGGACCACTTCCAGGCTGTGCATTATTACATGGTTTGAGACCAAAGACTGGGGTGAGGAGAACTAGAGATGTGCGGGGAGGTAAAAGAGAAGAGGAGGCAGGATTTGGAGAGGGACCTCAGGGAGTTAAAAAGAACCCAGAGGGGTCTTTGAGACAAGGCTTTACAAGAAGAGGGAAGAGAACGACAGTGAGCACTGTGTAGTTCCATTGAGTATGCTTAATGGGTTTTGCTTCACAGAGGCTCCTGGGAGCTTCTGCTTCCCTGGGTGCTGAGGGTTGGCCAGGCTTTCCTGCACAGGTGCCAAGCTTGCTGGGAGTCTGTCAGAGCTGACCCCATGCCACTGCTCTTGGAGGGACCGCGTGCAGGAAAGCAAAGTGGGATGAAGAGCAGCACGCTGCTGCCACTGGACCACTCCTCAGCTGTTGCGGAAAATTACAAGGGCAGCAGAGCCCCAAAACCCAAGGAATTTCTGGTTTTCTTAAACACACCATTAATGTCATTGACAATAGCAGCAGGTTCCTGAGATTAGCATGCTTCTATTTTTGAAAAGTTATTTCTCATGGTGGGCTGCCAAGCAGTACCAGTGACCTCAGTATCCTTGCTATCTGAATTCGCAGGACACCCTGCCCTTTGTTAGCTGTTGTGAAGCTGTGTAGCTGCAGCTCTTCACAATGCTCCCCCACGCTTCGGGGGAAACCTGCCGCCCTTCAGATTTTCCAGCTAGCCCTGTGGCAAGACAGAAATCTTTTGTGTTTTAGAACAGAAGCCACTGTTCCTCTAGGTGTTGGGTCACAGGCCAGGCATGAGCAGCACCCAGGCTGAGCAGAGGAGGGACATAGATGAGTTTTGTAGAGTGCAACGTGTACTGCCTCATGGTGCGCTCTGGCTGTGCCTATGCCTGGGTGTGGAGTTTTAAACAGCTCCTCAAGGGAACAGCATCTGATGGAGCAGGTGAGGGATGTGGCTGCCTCAGTGCACATTCCTGCATCCTGCTCTGTCAGGAGGTGGTGATGCTGGAGTCGGAGTTGGAGAAGGCAGTTGGCCTTTCCTGGGGAAAGGTGAGGGTCCTTTGCTCATTTGCTCAGCCCTCTTGGAAACAGGAACCATGGGACCTGCTGTCCCCAGGTCCAGCTGGAAGGTGTAGGAGCATAGCAGCACCCCAGGATCAAACCCATTTCATACTGGTGTTCTGTCCTAAGAGTGTGTTTCACGCCTGATGTGATACCAGAGCTGTGCTAGAGTCATGGCGCTCAAATGCATTGCGAACTGGTCTTGCCCCTGTTTTGGGCTCAGCTTCTCATTAACAGCTACATATTAAAAACATCTTACTTTCAATTAGCCTAAGAAATGGAGAGGAGGGACCCAACGGGTTTTACAGATTGCTTTAAAGCTTGGAAGCCATCTTCTCTTTATGCTGAGATCCTGTAAGATCAGAGAAAAATAGCTCCGCTGTAAGAAATCCTAGTTCGCCTACAGATGAGCTAAACTGCAACCCTCAGGACAGCCCCAGCCTTAGCCCCCTCCAGATTTCTCTACGCCTAGAAATGGGCAGTTGTTCAGTAGATGCCTTCCTCGTGCTGGTGCTGTTCCATCTTTGTTGTTACACTGTGCTCTCAGTTTGCGTGCCTTACAGCATTGGGCCTGTCTCTAGCTATCCTGTTGGTCCCTCAAGGACTCTGGGTTCTCATTAGGTAAAGCAGAAGCACGAGGAGAATTATGACAAACCCTCAAAACCAGGAGGCTTTTGCTGGACATAAAAAGCAAATACTTTGTTGACTTCAAGACCAAGAAATTGCCAAATGCTTAGGAGGCAGTGTGGTATTTTTTTCTCGGGCATTAGACCAAAAGCGGAGTGAGGAGATGGCCACATGACAACACAGTCCTGTAGATGGGCGGGTTGGCAGTGATGCACTTGGGAGAGAGCAGGAAAGTAGATGCAGAAATGAAGGCACCACAAAATCAATCCTCAGCGTGCCTCTCTCTCTTGCTGTAGGACCATCCTCTGCAGGGTGGGTGTATCTTGGTGGGCAGGCTCCGATCACTGCAATGATTTAAGATCGGTTTCTTGCCTTTGCCTCACAAATACAAGAATTGCAGTTTGGTTGGGTATTGAAATGACACCTGGGGGAGTGGGAGCTGGTGGATCCTTTCCTATAGTGCTTTTCATGTTCACAGGTGGCTGAATGGCCATGTTTACTGCTGGGGGGCAAGCTTTGCAGCTGGGGTCAGGGGTAGAGGTCTTGTGGGCTTGGATCCCCCCCTCACTTGTGTTGGTGAAGACCCCAGGAGCACTGGTGGAGCAGAACCAAGCCAGGGCAGGGCTATACTCCGTTGTACTGCCCCTGTGAATCAAGGTGGGCTCCAGTGACACTAGCAGGGTTACTCCAAGTCAGTAGGGTTTATTGCAGTCATGCTGGATTTACCAAGCCCTGCCTAGAGGCTGAGCTGTGATTTTTGCTTTCAGTTTGGGCTCTCAGGTGCACAAATGCAGCTGTAGCTGTCTGGCTGTGAGTCTGTCCCGTGCTGACACAGGCAGAATGAGGTGAATGGATCATCACCTCCCTTGATGGCCAGGCCTCATTGTGGCCACGCTGCTTTCCTGATGAGCACTGCTCTGGGTTTACACCAGCATCTTCCCAGCGAGACCCTCCATGTGCCTCCCTGGGCATGCGCTGGTATTTAACCCCTGAGCATCTCTGTAGAACAATCCCACCCTTATTCCTGGAGCCTCCTCGAGTCCGGGCTGGCCAGGCTGTGCCCAGAACAGCTTCAGCTGAGTCAACAGAATGGGATGGCACTATGAAAGGGAGATCGCTGTGAATCGGGTGTTGGGAATAGCATCTGCTTTGTGGCAGAGACTGATTTAATCTCTTTAGCAGTTGCCTCAATCATAGAATCAGCTGGATGCTAATTAATTGAGAGGCAGGATGCTAATTAATTGAGACACACTTGACAGAGATTGAGATCCCTCCTGGCTTGAAGTGGAACCCTTTGGGTTTGGCAGTTGTAGCTGACTGCTCTCCTAATGAGCGGATCTGCCTTGGGTGTGAAGCCCTGCATGGGTTGTCTCAGCACCAGTTACCCAGTGGCTGCCCATCCCTCTCTGCTGGCTCTGGCTTGGGCTGGAGTTTCCACAGAGCAGTGAGATGATGCCACATCTGTGTGCTGCTGGGGAAGTACTTGCATTGGCCTCCTGCTCCTGGCACTCAGGAGCCAGCAGACAGAGGTGCCTGTAATCCACAAGATCCCTCACCCAGCCTCCCCCCTGCCCCTCTAACCTGGAGCCAGCCCCTCACTTTCACCCTGAAAGTCCACAAGCTGATTAAGCCTAGCATATTAATTGGCTGCAACAGCTCATTTTCTTATCTTGCATTTAGGTACTGATGGGTTGCATGTGACTGGACTCACAGCGAAGGTCAGCGCCAGGCTGGGTCGGATCCCCTTCTTTGGTCCACTCCAAGACATGGGATAGGGCTCCAGAAGCTCTGACAAGACCAGCTGTGAACCAGTGGTGTGGTCAGACAGAGAGCAGCAACAATGTCAGTGCTTTTACTGCAGGGATGTGCAGCACCTTGCCACAGGGGGACGTGGAGGCTGGAAGAGAAATGGGTTTGAATAGACGTTTAGCACCCACTGGTGAAAACCACTCTTTCCAGGGCTGTATGCACTCAAGAATTGGATTTAAAGCCTCTGAGCTGGGAAGATGCACAGACCAAGACAGCATCTTGTATCCAGCCGTCCTCAAACCAGTTTGGTGACTTCATCTTAGTTTTGTCTTGTGCCTCTCCTACAAGAGACAGGGCTAAAAAGGGCATGGAGGTGCTGGCTGCATGGCTGGATTGGTGCTCTCACACGTGGTCCTCAGTAGTGCTTCTGCAACCAGGTGGGATCCAGGCTGCTTTTAATGTGAGGTTGCTGAAATTGATACCTGAAGCTCGGGAAGGCGTGGGTAGGGGCTGGACCTGCAGGCAGGCAACTGGCTAGCTGGCTGGTGACTGTGTGCAGGGCAGGGAGGGGGACTCGTTCAACTCCTCACTGTTACCCAAGTGCCTGTGCTTTCATCCTGCCTTAAAGTTGGGTATATTGAGAAAAGAACTCTAGAAATGCTGTCTATTGCTTCCCGTCGTTGGGGGTCATGGTGTCCTCGAGTTCTCACTTCTCTAGACAGTCGAAGGGAGTTTGATGGAGGCTCTCCAGAGAGGAACAGTTGCTGAGTGAAGAGGCAATGAGGGATCGCGAGGACACATTGGTGGGTTCTGGTTAAAAGCTCCAAAATCTTGTCTGAGTCTCTCAAACATACTGAATGTCCCTTTCGAAAGAGCTGGAGAGCTGAGAGGAGGGTTTATAGTTCTCCAGTGAGCTGCAAAGCATGGGAGGAAGGGCTGAAGACCTGCAAAGGGCTGATGCTAAGAGTTAACCTGCTGTCCTGGGATGGCATGTGATGGTGCCCTTGGCCAGCCCTCTGCCTCTCTCCCATTATCTGCCTGGTCTGTGGTCCAAATGCAGCACAAGAGAGCGCATTAGCAACAAGCGGGATGCGATCATTACGATTGATGGATCCCCTGAGAGCCAGAGGTATTGATCAGTTTGGGGCCAAGGAGAAGGTCAGGGGCAGAGCTGGTGAACTGCTAGCAAGGGGAGCTGGATATTTGGCTACTCCTGTGAAGGTTTTCAGCGTGAGCGAGAAGGAAGGGCTGCAGGTGGCTGCGGGGGGCCCTCCGGATGCCTTCTCTTACCTGGGTGAGGACTGACTGTGCTGGAGCCCTTCTTACATGTGCTGCTCTGCCCCTCTGCATCCCCCTTCTGACCTAGGCACCCCGGCAGGGCTGCTGATGTCTGGAAAACCTCAGATGTGTTCCCTGTGCTCCAAGTTCCTCTCTTTTCCTCTCTCTGACACTAGAGAGCCTTTAGCCCTCAGGGCAGAGCAGAGTCCGTTCCTGCTAGCCTCCTTGACCCAAGTACAAGGAATTTGCATCCCTGCTGGTTTTGCGCAAGGCTTTGCTGTGCCTTCGGTGTGACAGACCCTCTTTGGCTCTCCCAGGGGCCTGGGCCAAGGCCCCAGCCTGGCTCCATCTTAGATGTGCTGACAAGGTCCTGGGAGTCTGAGCTTGGCTTGTCTGGATCGGTCTCTGTTTGTATGAGCAGAGGAGCACCAAAGCCATTCAGGGCCGCTGCAGCTATCTGCGAGGCTCCCTGAGAGCCCCTGTCCCTGGAACATCTGTATTAGGCCAGGCTTAGGCTTGTGTTAGAGCAGCTTATTTTCATGGGCAGCTTGCTGACGTGTCCACTTAGGCGATGGGCATCTGCTACCTTCCAGGGAGAGGTGGTGGGTGCCCATCCCACCAGGGCTCCCTGCAATTTGAGCACAGAGGGAATAAACCAGATCTAGCCTTGTTCTGGGGTCAACAGCATTGTACCACCCTCAGTGGGAGGGTTGCTGGGCTCACCTGAGCTTAATTCTTCTCTTTTTGATGTTAGAAGCCAAATATAATCTGCTTTAAAAAATCTGCCCTGCTAGCCTAGGGGCCTCCATGCCTCTGGGAAAGCCACCTATGTTTCAGGACCCGAGTGTCCTCAGCTGTTGGCATGTCCTGGTCTCACCATGAGGTGACCTTGGTAGGTGCTCGTGAGGCTCCCTGGTAGCCAGGCAGGAACAAGACCCTTTTCCTACCTCCTGGCAGAGCTGCACATGACCAGCCAGTGGACAAGCGCAGCCCATGCATGCCAGGCCCTCATGTTCCCAAACGCAGTTGGTGGCATCTGGGGAACTGTGGAAACTCTGAGAACAACTAAGCCTTCCCACACCATCATCCTCCCCTTAAAGCATCGCAGCAGCTTGCAGCTGGAGAAGCCAGCCCTTGGAAATGACATTATCCTGCTCTCCAGGGGAAGGTAAGAGTGGGAAAATTTGCTCTATCATGATGGGTACTGCCTAACTGAAAATACTTATTAATGCTGCCTTTAAGAATGTGCCAGTCTTTGGCCTCTGAGCAGAGGTGCCCTGCTGTCTCTGCGCGTTCTCACACCTAGCAACTTGCTAAATGTATCTCCATACCCACAGCTGCTCCCAACAGCTCAGCTCAGCTCAGCTCTACTCTGCCGCTAGGTGTTTATTTAAAGCTCGGCTTGGTTCTGAAAAGGCGCTGTTGCAGAAGCGTCCCGGTAGGGCCGGGCGCTGCTGCTGCCTGCCCATGTGGCTGGGATGCAGGGAGGGATGGATAGGGCTTCTTGGGAGGGATGGGCAGGAGGTTGGCCTGTGGGCCCGAAGGCCTTGGTGGTAGTCTAGCAGGTCACAACTTGCCTGCAGGTAGGTTCTGCAGGCAAGGACCTGGGAAATAGCACCTCCAGAAGAGGTGTGTCCTGGTAGTGGGAGAACTCTTCATGCTCCAGGCCCATTCCCACAGCCATCTGGCTCTCCTGGTGCCTCTCTACGTATTTTGAAGCCCCTCTTGTTCAAAGCAATGTGTTTGTTTGTGCTAAGACATCTTGATGCCACGTTAGGCTTCCTTCATTTTGCACCTTTGGTTTGAGTGCCTGTCTCTGTTTGTCCCTGGTCCAGGTCTGAGGGGTGTTGGCAGGGGGCACCATTGCAGATGGGGTGGAGGTTGCACAAGCTTTGGTGCCTGCAAAACCCAAGGGAAATGGATGAACCCTTCTGTGGTTTTCAAGATACTGGTGCTCCTGCAGGTGGTTTGAGGCTTGGAGACTCTTTGCTATTCAGGTCCTGCTCAGCTGCAGTGGGCTCCCTGGAGCACAAAGCAGCAGAGAGGTCTTCTCAGCACCCATGCTTTCAGCCTTCTCTGTGCTCCTCCTGGGACAAGCTGTTCCCAGGGCAGTCAAGGGGACGTTTGTATCCACACTCCCTGCTGGATGCATCTGATCCCCCATGCTCTGGAAAGCCACACGCTGTCCCATCTGTGCAGAGGTAGGAGCATGAGACAACCCTGGATCCTGAGGGACCCTTTCATCCTCTGCCTGGCTCTGGAGCAGCAGTGGCAGGCGCTGGAGCAAAGCCTGGTAACATTGGCCCAGCTGGGATGGTACATGAGGAGGAGGGGCCTGCCTTTCAGTCTTCTGCTCATTTAGGGGTGGGGGTATCTCCCTCTGGTTCTTCAGACCTGCAAAAAGCAATGCCTAAGCTGAGATCAGTCAAGCAGCTTAATTGCAAGAAGGGAGTTGAAGGCAGCAGCACGGTGCCACATGCCTGATGAGTTGAGCTCCAGGGCCCAGATACCTCCCGCTGTCCATCAGCTTTGCTCTGCCATACTTGGCCAATCGATGCAGCCGATGGACTCAGACCTTCAATGCCAGGCAGAGGTGCCCATGCAGAGGCAGCTTTGCTGATGGCAAAGTCCCCAGGCATGCCTTGTTCCTGGCCCAAGAGTGCAGCTGAGCCATGGGGATTTTTCTTGGTGAGCTGTTCGGCTTTGAGGTTTTTTTGGGTGGGGTGTTTTTGTTTTTGTTTTTTTTTGGCTTTTGGACAAAATCCTCCCATTTCCCTGAGGCAGAGGGCTGTGAGTACAGGGAGGAGCAGAGCTCGGTGGAGCAGCCATCCTGCAGAACGGTTGGGCAGCTTGAGCAGTGAAATGGGGAGACTCAGGGGTTGGATGAATAGAGAAACTAGAATGAGGCCCAGCCCTGTTAGAGGGATGTCTTATTAGGGCAGAGTCCACAGCCTGGATGGAAAATTACTGGGAGGCCTGTGTTGCGAGGGCATGAAGCAGCCAAGGGGGGTGGGGGATGGCAGCTCACCAGCTTGAGCACGCGCTTTGTGCTGTGGCGTGCCACATGCCTGATGACTGCACATCTCACAGGGTACTGCACATCTCCGCCCTGTGCCAAGACATAGAGGCGATACTCCCTGTCCTAGGCTCGTGGGCTGTGTTGCAGGGAGAGGATGCTGAGCTCCCTGCAGGATTCCATCTTCCCAGGCAGCTTCAGCCAAATGTGTGGTGCTAGGCTGCTGCCGGTTGCTGCCGGCAGCCAAGCTGTGAGCAGCGCTACCTTACAGCCTCTCCTTGTTCTGCACGAAGCCCAGTGGTTCTAGGGGGACCAGCCCATATTGGGAGCAATGTGGGGGCTCTGGCCAGGGTTTGAGGTGATCTCTTTTGAGGTGTCCAAAATCTGGTTGCTCTGCTGTGATTCTGGGGCCAGCAAGCTGTGAGCCTTCCACTCCCTTGAGGATGCAAGGCTGGGACAGATGGTCTATAGTCAGATAGACAGATGCCTATAGTCGCAGCGATAATTGGCATACCTATTAAGAGGTAAGTCCAAGCCACTTCTAGCCCCTCTAATCTCTGAGGACCAGCTAGAATGCAAGGGGATTAATCTTTTATCAAATTTATCCATCAGTATGGGAAACAATCACCAGCTGTCCTCCACGCGATAGGTCTTCACAGCACCACCGCCACTGGGTACTGCTGTGGGAAGGGTGACCGAGGGGTACAAAGTGGAGCTGGGGGCATTCCCAGCTTGCCTCCACCAGGAGAAGATGGTACTGTGGTCATTGTAACAGGAGCTCCAGGAAGGAACAGGGCTGTGCTGAAGCATTTTCATTAGAGATTTTGGGCCTTTACTCTCTTTTTCATGAAAGTACTCCAGCTTTTATCCAGAGATGGGGGAAATGAAAGGGCCTCATGTCCTGCCAGCTGCCCTCTGGCAGCAATGGCATTGCTGGGTTCAGGAGTTCTGGCCCCACTGCCTCTCCACTTGCAGGTGTGACTGCTGGGGTGGCTCCAGCAATGGGGATCCCAGATAGAAGGATGGCCTATTGCTCTTAAGTTGGGCTTGTTCAAGACAGGTGACTGTTGGGACTGGGAGGACAACCTTGCCGGGAGCTGAGCTTTTGCTGGGGTTTTGGTGTGGAGCCCGAGTATCATCGCCATCCGCCTGCTCTGCTTTCTACCACGCTACGCTGAAAGCAGAGCTGCTGTAACGCACCCTGTAGACAAGGCTTGTGAGCCTGGGGGCCCCTGCCCCGGGCCCAGCTGCTCTGTGCCTCAGTTTCCCCACCTACAAATCCCATGAGAGGACCACCTACATGGAGATACGTGAAACCTTCACGTGGGTGTTTCTGGCTTGCAGCGGTGCTCAGTACAGACAGTGTAAAACCCCATCCACACCCCTGCACAGAACCCTGGGCTTCAGGGACGATCTGCAGCCCCTGTTACCACATCAGGTCAGCTGGATGCATCCCAGCGCCTTGGACTGCAGGTCCCTGGCTGTCTGCTGCATTCCGGCTACAGAGCTGTGACTCAGAGCAGCTCTGGCTGGGGGACAGAAAGGAGCTGCTACTTCTGCATTGGTGATGACACCCCCTCCTGTGTTCCTCTTGCTGCTGCGGGCATTGGCAGTGCCATGGGAAAGTTACTCTGCACTACTGGTGGAGTTGTAAACCAATGGCTGCAAAATGATGCTGGCCAGTGTCCTTAGGAAACACACCAGGCAGCTGGGGTGGAGGGAA
This sequence comes from Baryphthengus martii, assembly GCA_013396935.1. Classification (NCBI taxonomy): domain Eukaryota; kingdom Metazoa; phylum Chordata; class Aves; order Coraciiformes; family Momotidae; genus Baryphthengus; species Baryphthengus martii. The sequence goes on along the minus strand of VWZK01020467.1, from coordinate 36,482 downwards.
CCAGCTCCCACCCAGGAGGCTTAAAATAGCATTGCCTTCTGCCTGGCTTGGCCCTCTCCGCTCACTGTCGGGGAGGACAGAGGCTGTCAGGGATGAAGGGGTGAATGGCCCTGGAACTGCACGCTCTGCACCAGCCTGCCAGCCCACAGTGGCAGGGCAGAGGCCTGAGCCTGGCAAGCAGCACCATGCTTCTGGCAGCCTTTCCTACGCCACTTAGGACCTGACTCACCCTGCAGCACCCAACTTCTTCCTCTCACTTCTGTCTCCCGTCTTACTGTGGCAGATGCCTGATGCACCATGGCACAAACGAGGTGGCTCCCAGGCTGCCTGGGCTTTGCTGGAGCCCGGTCAGGAGTCCTTGTCCTGCTAGGGAGGACAAGGGCTGGCTGCCAGCATGGGTGGCAAGGAGGGGATGGCCTACTGCAGAGTGGTTTTGGAGCTTGGCTTGTCCCCTTGCTTTGGTGGACTGAGGTTCAGAGTGCTGGCCTGTGTCCATCACTACCTGATGCTCTGATATGTGTGGCAGCACAAAGATAGTAGAAATCGGGCCCCAGCCCCAGGATACCATAGCAAAACTGAGTTGGGAGAGACCAAAAGGTTTGACCGTGGCAGTGCTTCATGGATACCCCTCTCTGAGTGGGCCCTGGGTGTCAGCAGACATCTCCTGTGCTTAACATATCCCCAACATGATTCCCTCTCCTTGGGTCAAGGGCCAGGACATGCCTCAGACAGCTGCAGCACAACTTCAACATGATCACTGACATCTCCAGGCAGAGGGCTTCTTGTGTCCTTGGGAAGCGCTGGTCCCTCAGCAGCAAGGTCCTGGGGAGTCCCTGTCCAGAGCTGCAACCTCCCTGATGCCATCTCTGGAGGCAGACCTCTGTTCGACTGGCTTAGTGTTGTATGGCTGAGCTAAAGACATGGGGAAAGCCACGTGGATAATATCCTATCATCAATATCATGTTGACCTTCATCAAAAATAATGTGGAAAAATCTGTGCTGTAAAAGTCCCTTGCTTCCCTTTAATCACCCAATTCAGGCTGAGGTAACCTCCACGTGCAGGTCATTTCTGAACCCCTACATGGGGTGAGACCCCAGTCCCTCCAGTTTAGAGCACAGAGAGCTTGTGCTCTTCCCAAGCCTAATTAATTGTGTGATTATTTCAGCCACATGGCCCGACTCCTTTGGCAAGGTGACCATCTAAAGCTGTTATTTGACGAAGTTGGACTTCACGCAGAGAAGATACACCACCAGTGTGAAAAATCATTTATTCCCATAGAAATCCCTGAGAACTGGAGGAGGAGGAGGTTTACATTTGCACAATGTCAGGAAGATCTGATTCTGACCTATTTCATCCCTGACCAGCTCAGAGGAAATCCCACAGCTGCTGGATCTGCAGAAGAGGGTGAAAGGCAGCCCTGAAGGCAGGGAAGATCTGGCCCAGTTGAAGTGCTGAGTGCTGGGCTGGCTCTTAGTTGGGGGATTAGAGGGTTTCTGGCATCCTGAGTGTTGTCTCCCTTTGAGGTGAGGAGGCAAACACAGCCTGGATGCAGAGCGCCTGGTGACTCAGTGGAAGAGGCTGAAATCAGTTCAGGACTAGTTGCCATCCAAAAAACCTGGGACAAGTGGGGCTGGAATATCTGTATCAGCAGACATTCCTCCAGCCCCTCTGCATGCAGTTGTAGGATGTGGCCACTCTCAAGGCACCCCATGGCCCAGCAGTGAAAGGTGCCGTGAAGCACCGGGCTATGTTGGCCAGCACGGCTGGCTGAGGGGTGATGAGGCTGACATCTGGGCTGCCTGCTTCAAACCAGCTGCTGCGAGCAGCCTGTGACACTTGTTGCCTCACTAATAATTTAGCGTTGGGGGCTGTGTTGGTTCTGACTGAGATGCAGTTAATTTTCCCCATAGCAGCCCTCATAGCGCTGTGCTTTGCATTGAGAGCTAGAAAGAGGTGTTGATAACACACCCACGTTGTGGTTACGGCCGAGAAGTGCTTGCACAGCGCCAAGGCTGTTTTTTTCAACATTCTCCCCCGCAGTGGGATGGAGTGGACAAGATCTTGGGAGGGGATACAACCAGGACAGCTGACCCAAACTGACCAGAGGGATATTCCGTATCATATGACGTCAGCTCAACAATAAAAGATAGAAAAAGGAAGAGGGGTGTGGGTGTGGTGTGCATCAGTTTGTCCTTAAGAGCAACCGCTACACGTATTGGAGCCCTGCTTCCCTGCACGGGCCAGGCATCGCTGACCAATGGGATGTAGAGAATCAGTTTTTGTTTTCTTTTGCTTCTGTGTGCAGCCTTGCTTTGCTTTTCAATAAACTGCCTTTGTCTTACCCTACGAATTTCATCTTATTTTCTCCCCCTGATCCAGCTGAGAGAAGGAGTGTGGGGGAGAGGTAGAGTGGCTTTGTGGGTACCAGCCAAAGTCAAACCACCACAGGGGCAAACTTGGATCTCTGGATGAGGGTAGTGTTAACATAGGTCATCCCCTTTGAGATGCCAGCACTGCTCCCAAGGTCCATGGATGGTGGTTCAGGAATTGCCAAGAAATCCTCTGTCTGCTGCTGGCTGGTCCCCAGAACCTTGAGGGCAGAGGTTGTCTCTGAGATCCCAGCACTCAGTCCTGACACTCTTCCCCCTTGTGAAGGAGAACCTGAGCCTCAGTGCTTTCCTACACGAAATCTTGGCTTTCCCATGCTGACAAGTAAACAGCACTGAAATGCAGGATGAAGCGGCACCAGCCCCTGACTCAGGCATGTCATCTTTGCAGGTAGGCAGTAGGAAATATTTTGCCTGGCTTCTCCTGGCAGAAACGCCCAGCAGGGAAGAGGAGCAAGTGGAAGCCTTAACACCAGACCAGAACACAGCCATGCTTCTGGGGAGCAGCCTGAGGCCTCCCAGCTGAGCATCATGGGCTAGGGTTGATGAGGAACCAAGACTGTGCAGGGGAGGTGATAGGGGCCTCAGTTTTCCCATGGGGATTTTTCGGTAAAGGCTGCTTTTCAATGGCATGTTCTGTGCAGTTGCCTCAGGCAACTTGGCAGTGGAGGCTATTCCATTCCTAACTGTGGAAAAAAACGAATTAAAGCGATACCAAGTACAGAGAAAGGAACAGCGGCAGGATGGGCGTGCCCTGCTCAGAGACAAGATGGAATCACTCCTTGCTGTAGGGACAGGCCGAGGGCCCTTGTCCCTGCTGGACTAGCTCTCCCAATTCTGGACACAGCCTTGCTTCATACCCTGGGGAGCCCCTGGCTCTAGAAATCTGTACACCATTACGAGGGTGGTGGACAAACACCCACAAACTGGCTGCCCTGCAGAGCTGGTGGCCCCTGGTGACGCAGAATCAGCCAGGGCAGAGGATGGCACCACTAGCACCCATGCCTCATGCAGAAAATGAGGGTCCTGTAACCCCTCCCCCAGTACTCCATCCCCAGCGTAAACTCCCGTCGCACCGCTCCATCCCCAGTGGAACAGCCCATCCCCGCAGGGCTCCATCTCCCGTTCAATTCCCTCCTCCTCCCCCAGCTTCGGGCAGGTCCCATTGTCCTCCTGCCGGCCCCAGCGCAGGCCCCGTTCCCATTCCCGGCCCCGTCCCCGTCCCCTCCCCTCTGGCCCCGGCGAGGGGAGGAACTAGCCCGCCGGGGGGGCCATGCCCAGCCTCCCCCCTGCACCGCTCTGCCCGCTCCGCACCAGTCCCAGCTCCGGTTGCGCTCGCTCCCCGCTCCGCGGCCCGCCATCGTCCCCTCCCTCCGCTCCGCCCGCTGGAGGCTCCGGGACTCGCCTCCCCGGGATGAAGGTGTTCCGCCACAAGATCGAGCTTCTCACAGGTACGGCCCGGCCCGGCCGCCCTCGGTCCCGCTGGCCCCGCTGTGCTGGGGGGTGGGGGGCGAGACTGGGAGGAGCCGGGGAGCTCGAGTGATGATGTCGGTAGGGTTCAGCCCCTGCCGAGGAGATAGGGCTGCTGCACCGGCCCCCCCTCAACCGCCGGCCTCTTCTCCCTCGGGTATGGGCTGTTGGGGGACCGATGATTTTGGGGATACGGGAGGTGATGCCTGGGGATGTGCCAGGGTTGCAGCAAGGAAGAGGGTGCAGCCTGGGAGTGCTGGAAGGGAAGAGGAGGACTGAGCCGGCACGAAGGGGGGCTTCCAAGCAGACAGCCCAGGGCGGGTGGGTGGGGTCCCTGCAGCTCCAGCTCCTCTGCCAGCCTCTCCTCCAACCTGCCGCCTGGGTGCCCCGAGGATAGGGCGAGACAGCCTTAGCCCCCGCAGAGCCCCACCCTAGCTCAGGGTGCTCAGCCCCGGCGTGGGTGGCACCGAATGCCCCAGCCTGGTGGGTCTCGCACTGTGATCTGCCCGCTCCTGCAATCCCCAGCTGGACCACACCATGGGGGTGGTTCGACGAGGCTGCTGGTGTGCAGATCTGTGTCCTCTCCAGAGGGTAGAGTAAGCTGTGGGTTTTTATCCTGCACCAGCAGGGCAGGAGATGGCCCAGGCTGTATCACGCTGGGGTTTTCCTCCACCCAGTCACGGCTTCTCAGTGGTCCTGCTTGGGAGGTCCTGTTGGTTTCACTGCCTGGCAAGGGCCAACCCTCGCTTCTAGGAGGTTTGCCTCCCCATCTGTCGTGTGCTGCTCAGCCTGTAGAATCCATGCTGACAGCCGATGGGTGCCAGGGGAGGATGCAGGACCCTTCCCACAATCTTATCATGAATAATAACAATGATGATGATGATGATAATAATAATAGTATTGTATTTCCTTGCCACCAGCTTACCTGGGGAAGGTAACCCAGTGTGGCTGTTCCTGTCCTCATCTGTGAAGGCAGTGCCAGGACTCCAGCAGGGCAGAGCACTCATCCCAAACTGAACACTAATGTGCTGGTTTTAGGACTGATTTGGGATCAGGGAGGAGGCATGTCCTAGCTGTGCCCAGGAAATGGTGACGTCGCACTAGGAATGCAGAGCAGAAGTAGAGCTGGGTGTGCTTAGGGCTGCACTGTGGGGATGGGTGTGCTTGGGGAACACCGGGGCAGGCTGGATGGTTAAAGGTCTCGTTACCAGCTACATTAGCACAGTGTGCAATGGGAGCCAAGTAGTTTCGACTCTGAGACCCAAAGCCTCACCGGCCCTCTGCAGTGACAGTGGGTGGCACTGCCCACAGCCCCACTGCTGTGCTGGCAGGAGCAGAGATAAGGATACCCATGGGGTGGCATGGGAAGCAGAGCACCCATGGAAGGCCAGCAGTGTGGCTGTGAACCTCCTCACAGGCTGTTGTACCTGTGGGACTCCCTGATGTACCGATCCCTCCTCTGTTCCTGTGCTCAGCACCGCTTGAAGTGATCATCTGTCTAGCGCTGAGGATGCTGGTTGGCACAGGGCTCTGCCACATCCCTCGTGAGCCAGCTTTCCCCCCATCATAAAAGCAAGGTCACAGGGCCTTTCCTCATGACTCTGCCTCCCATATTAGCTGGAAGCTTTAATTAATAAAGGCATTCACCATACGCTAAGTGCTGTTCCCAGCCGCCCTGGGGCTGTGGCCACACGGAGGGTTGTCACTGTCAGCGTGGGACACTCCTGTTTTTTTCCAGATCCAGCTACTGGTGAGGCTGATTTTCCTCCAATTTTTAACCCTGGGATCATGCCCCAAGGGGTTGTGGGGTTGCTCCGTGGCTGGCTCTGCAGGTTACAGCATGGGCTGTGCTGGTGGGCTGCAGGTGAGGGCAGTCCCCTTGTGCAAAGCCATTTCCCCAGCAGCGGTCCAGCCTGGAGCAGCGTGCCTCAGAAGTGTGCCTCTTCACAGGACTGTTGGCACCTCTCCCTGCTGGGGTTTTGCATGGCCCTCGGTCCTGCAGGACCCTCTGTGCAGCGGGTGAACATGGAGACCCCTGGTTTTGGCTACCTGGGACTCCCAGGAGGCTTCTCAGTGGTGTTTCTCCCTCCATATAGTTCTGGTTTGTTGGATGGCTCCCAAGGAGCAAAGCCAAGTGTGATGTCTACAGAAAGCAGCCAGGTGGCACAGCCTGCTTGAGTTTTGAATGGGAAACCTGGTTGGATGAGCGAAAGCTGGATTTGAAGAGGAGTTTACGACCAGCTCCTGTATTCCTGGTGGCCTTGCAATGGTCTTATGATATTGCTTGGCCTTTCACCATTGCCAGCCTGGGCTGACCCAGGTTTGAAGGTGGACAAAACATGGAGCTGGCTTGGCTGAGACTTGATTGAGTGGGGTCCCAGTGATCTGAGATGCCAGTGCTGCCCCATATCACCCCTGGTATTGCTGGGGAGATTGCAAGTGGTGAGTCACCAGTGGATGGGGTGTGGGACCGGCGCTGGCCCATTCAAAGCAGCAGCAATTTGTCCGAAGGCTTGACCTTGGGGAAGGGTTGGAAATGGAGGGCGCGAAGGCACATGCTTGATGTCTGGATCCTGTCTGAGTACAGATAATCCCCTTGCACTGGGACGTGCCAGCCCAGCCCATCTATACGCAGGGGAGCCTGAATTGTGCCCTATGTCCCCTCTGTGTGCAGACAGCTGCTGGGGGCACAGGCATCCCCTTGCTCCCCTCTGCTTTCTAAGATGGACTTATGCCTGGGGGTATTTTTAGAGGTGCCAGTGTTGGGAGATATGAAGTCCCTGTGCCACCGGTGCCGGAGTATCCAGTCTCGCACCTCTGCTGAATGGTGGCTCCATGAAGTCTGTCCCTGCAAGTTCCAGGGCTGAGCTGCTGGCTGGCCAGCAGCACCTGCTGTGCAGGCAAGGAGAAGAGTTTGGGATTAAAGGCTTCACGTTTGTTTTTCTCTCATCATTGCGATACAAATCTCAGACTGTCTCTCTGCTTCCCGGCTGCTCAGATCATTCCTCTGCCTCTCAGCACGGCTGAGAAATATCATCCCTCCTTCTGGCTGTGCTGGGAGATCTCTGTCTGTGCCACCCACACTCATCTGCGGGCTAAATCCAGACAAAACATGGGACTATCTCTTTCTGACTGATGCTGGAAATTAGCATGGGAATTTGGATGTTCTTGCACTGGATTGAGTGCTTACATGGAGAGACCAGGTTGCCTAAGACCATGCCCTGGATATGGATCTGTCCTTAACTGGGAGAACTGGACCTGGGTGGGAGCTGGGAGCAGAGCTGCTCTAGGCATTGCCTGCCCCATGACTGCTTCCAGCTCCCAGCAGAGGGGCTTGCTGTGGCCCCTGAACAAGCTGAAGCACCAAGTCCCCATGGTAGCTGGGTGGAGTGAAGTTGATTGGGTGCATGCAGAAGAGAGTGGCCAGCAGGTTGAGGGAGATTCTCCTTCCCCTATGCTGTGCCCTAGTGAGACCATGTCTGAAGTATTGCGTCCAGTTCTGGATTCCCCAGTTCAAGATAGACAAAGAACTACTGGAGAGAGTCCAGCAGAGGCTGGAGCATCTCTGTGATGAGGAAAAGCTGAGAGCCCTGGGACTTTTCAACCTGGAGAAGAGAAGACTGAGAGGGGATCTTCTTCATGCTCATCAATAGCTAAAGGGCAGGTGTCAAGAGGGTGGGGCCAGTCTCTTTCCAGTGGTGCCCAGTGACAGAACCAGGGGCACCGAACACAAACTGGAACCCAGGAGGTTCCATCTGAACATGAGGAGGCTGCCCAGAGAGGTTATGGAGTCTCCTTCTCCGGAGACATTCAAAACCCACCTGGACACGATCCTGTGTGACCTGCTCTAGGTGAACCTGCTCTGGCAGGGGGTTGGATGATCTGATCTTCAGAGATCCCTTCCAACCCCTATAATTCTGTGATTCTGTGATTTGGGTCCTGTCCCCATGGGCAGGGAGATCTGGGACTCTCCAGAGGACTGGGGTGAAGGAGACTGAGGCAGGACCTGCCCTGACATCTCCCTCACCCTGGGCAGGGCTGCTGCTGCAGGAGATGACCATGGCAGGGCTGCATGAGCTGCACTTTACCGAGGAGAAGCCACTGCTGCGGAGCCAGGATGCTGAGCTGGTGAGTCTGGTGAACACACTGGCTCTGGCTCCTGCATGTGGGGTGCCAGAATGCGGGTGCTTAAGTGGGAGCTTGGGAGTGTGCGGGTGCTGGTGTTGGGTGCACATGTGGCATTCAGTGCATGCATGTGTGCAGGCATGTGCTGGTGTCAATGCACATGTGTGGGTGAGCTCAGGTTCTGCTTGGGTTGAGGTGCTGTATGCGTGTGAAGGTGTTGCACAAGCACACCAGTACATGCTTGTGCGTGTGCACGTGTGCACGTAGGACACGCCTGTGTGTTGTAGATGTGCGAGTATGCGTGCACGCGTGTGGGCTTTGTGTCCTTCTGCAGCCAGCGCTGCCATGGAGAGTGGGTGCTTGTGGTGTCAGGGGGCTTCGTGAGTTGGGTGGGAGGAAGGTGCCACGGGAGTGAGGGATGGCAAGGGGACATCAATGGTTCCTTCTCTCCCCAGGAGAATTCGGATATCTTCCTCTCCACTGTGGACACAGACTGGAAGGTAGGACCAGCCACTGGGGGTGTCCCCTACCCCTGGGTCCTGTGTGAGACAGCAGCTTGTGACTGCAGAAGGCTGTGGAGCCCTGAGCCAGGGGTGTTGCTGTCCCCACCTTCCACAGGGACATAGTGCCTGGGCAGTGTCTCTGCATGGGACTGCACATCAATCACGGTCACTGGCAGGAGGGGACAAGAGGTCACTGCTGGGCATGCTCTGTGCTGGCGCTCAGATGTGGCTGGTGGGCACTTGGTGATGAGCTGGGGACAAAACCTCTTTAAAACTGGCAATTTCTTCTCAGGAGGGCCAAGCTTCTTTTGCAGCCCCTTTACCATTGCCATGGCAATGGTTTCCTGAGCAATGACTGCTCCCTGCTTACGTAAGGATGTTTGAAAGCCTATTTCTTTTTTGGAGGGCTGGGGCATTGCCCCACCCACATCACCCACCTCTCTCAAAGAGCAGGGCCCCACTTCTCCCCTGGCTGGCATGTGCCCAACGCGTACCTCTGTTCCACCTCTTTGGAGGAGCCCCACAATGTGGCCTTGGGGCTCAGCTTGCACCTGTCTCAGATGTTGGTCTTCATCACTCTCACACCTCTGCCCAAGCTCATCCTGCACCAGGGTGCCATTAGATGGGGAGGGAGTGTAGTGGGGCTGCAGACCCCAGCCCATTACCTGTCCCTCTTCTGAAGCACCACTGACCACCTTCAGGTTGTATGTTGTTGTTTGGGACCACTTGGTTGTCTGGGCCCACCAGAAGTGTGGGTTCAGGTGATGCTGACTGAGCCCTGCCAGGTCTAGCACTGAAATAGCAGCATCTGCAAGGATAAAATAAACCTGGATTTCATGCATCCTAGGAGAGGGGCAGGGCAGTGCAGGTCACTGTTTTGGCAGGCTCAAAGCAATGCCCGGGCTTTTGGGGCTAGCCTGCTTTGTCTTCATCAGCCATGCGGGTTGGCAGGGTGCAAACTTGGCAGGGAACAAGGACTTTCGTCAGGATACTGGGCAGTGGCTGCTGTGGTTCACAGAGCAGGAGATTTCTGGTGGCCTTCTTGAAGGCCACAAAATTATTAAAAAATGGCAACGGTGGAAAAGAAATGTCACCCTTCCCAGCAGCTCCAAACCTGGTGCGATGCTGGGCCTGGGAGCAACAGGGTGTGCAGGGCTGGGCTCCTTGTTGCTCTGCTTACTCAGGGTCCCTGTTGACCAATGGAGGTAAAACAAACCTCCTGGTGTCACCAAAGTGAGAGTGAGGACGGAGAAGAAGGCAAGGAGGGTGCTCCTGGTAGTGCTAGAGGTACCAGGATGTCTCTTGCTCAGCTATGCTGGGGCAGGGCTTGGCTGGCATGCACAGGATGTGAAAGGGCAATGACTCTGCCAGGACAATCTCGGCACGCCAGTATTTCAGGAATGCTGAACCTCGTCTCTGGTGGCACCCAGACTGAGTGGGTCCGGATGGCAAGTGTTGTGGTGTGCCTGCATGCCCTTGGTGCCTAAAAAAATGAACTGGGAAAGGATCAAAGTGACTTTTCCTAAGCCAACCAGGTGCTGCCTCCCCTTTCTTCCCCTCCAAGAGCCTCAGGGTGTGGATGGGATGAACTTCCCAGGCTGTGCTTGGGCAACCTCCTCCTTTTTCCCACCTTGGTTGGTTCCGTGTAAAGACTGGGGACTGCCTGCCCTTCCTCAGGAAGATCTTGCCCCATTTTCTAGGCTCAGCTCCTTGGGGCAATTCAATCCAGTCCCCCTGTTCCTTCACAGAGTCAGTCACTGCTTTCTTGCTGAGATGCTCTGTCCTGGCTGGGGCAGCATGGGGGACCAGGGATCCCCAATGGCTGCTGCCAGCCAAAGTAAGGCCCTTGGGGCTGCTGGCATAAGCCAAGGTGCAGGAGCGTAGGGGAACAGGTGCTTCTGCTCTGGGACCTCAGTGCCCTGGCCTTGCCGGAGGTCTGGGCCGTCCACCAGGTAAACAGGCTGGTAGCCAAGGGGTGACAATGCCATTTGATACCATTCAAGGTCAGCAAGGCTGACTCCACTCCTATCTCCTTGCTGCCCTTTTGCATTCATGCCTTATTTCACCATGGGTTTTACACCCCTTTCCCCTCTGTTTTGCCACCTTCTATCTTTTTTTTTTGCCTGCTCATGTCCCTCTGCATCTCTTGCGTTTTCCTGGAGGCTGTGGCTCTTTGTGCTCTTTGGCTCCACAGGCAGTGGGCTGAGGAAAGCAAAAATGGCACCAGGACCCACAAATGGCTACCTACCTGGGAGCTGGGCTTCCCCCTCCTACATGGTCTTTTGTTAGCAGAGATGGATCTCTCTGAGCTTGGGTCTGAGCTCCCTGCAGAACGCAGCAGTGCAAAGGAAAGCCTCCTTGGTGGAGGCAAGGTGGATGCCATCCCGCTGTCTGTCTGTCTGTCCTTTCACTCGTGTCCAGACCCTCTGGCTGCCCAGCCCTGACTTGTTTGCAGGACACTGCTTTCAGTGGCTCCCCACCAGCTCTGCATAATCATTTGTCCAGGTGAGGGAAAGGACTTTCCCCCAGGAAAAGTGGCTCAGCCTTGTTATTAGACATCAGAGACTCTACCAGAACAAGGCTACTGGGTGAAGCCAAGGACATGGGGCTTTGCCATGTGGGGAAGTCCAAGCATCTGCTGATGATGGCAGCAGGACTCCCGCTGCCCATGGCTGCAGTGTGTGTCAGGGCACGGTGGAGGGGGTGATGGTGGTCTCCAGCTGGCACAGAGCATCCCTGTAGTGGGCAGAGAGGTTGGAGGGTCCGTACTGGATGTTGGTATGGTCCGGCACCAGCACATATCTCTCCAGGCCCTTTGGGCAGGCACTGGAGGGACCACAGGATTCTTTCTCCATTCATGATTGCCCAGCTTCGTGCTGGAGTGGCTTGGGTGCTGGTTGACACGGAGGCAGGCAGTGGTGCTTACCTGGGCAGGGGCAGGCAGGGTCTGGGGGGATGGCACACAGAGCCTGGTGGAGGGCTTCTGGGGCCATGGAGACATGAGGCCATCTGTGGGGGTGAGCTGCAGGCAGATGGACTTGTCCTCTCGCAAAGCCCTGCTGGAATCAGAACAGAAACCATCTGCCTGCGCACGCGTGCACATGGGAATACACATGCATGTGCATACGCACACAGCATAGTTGGCCTAGGGACAAGATCCAACCCCTTGGTGCTGCTGGATTGTCTTTTCTTCTGACTTATTTACCTGCCACCAGTGATGTCCAGGTTGGGGTTAAATCATGGACACACCCTGCATGCCAGCATCCCACAGCAGATGGGATGGCCGTGCTGCTGGGTAAAGCAACACAGATAGCTGGGCAATGTTCATGTGCGTGCATGCATGTGCCCCTCTGTGCATACGTGCACAAGATTCTGCGTGTTTGCAGGTCATTGTGCGTCCATGGTCATGAGTGATGGCCATGGCGTACATGCTAAGCAGATGGGAGAAGGATGCAGCATGCATGCTCCTTGTATGCATGTGACCAGGCATATGCATGTACCAGAACGTGTACCAAAACAGACACAAAGGGGCCAGCATACGAAGGGGCCATGCACAAGCATTTTGTGGGGTGCATGTGCTTCAGTGTTGGTCACTGTATTTATTTTTCCAAGGTCTGCATGCACAGACGTGTGGGAGACTCTTCTGCCTGGCCCTCAGTATACGTGTGTTGATATGCGTTCCTGTACATATACGTGCGTGTTCATATGTGCACGCCAAGCACACCTGCTTCATCCCTCTCCTGTGTGTTTAGCATGTACCCATATCTGTTTGTGGGGATCTATGTGCTTCCTGCTGCATGTGCTTTGCTGAAGGGCCTCGATCTGGGCAGCTGCAGACTCAGGAATGATTCTGCATGTTTGTGTGGGGCCAGAGCTGCACGTGTGTGCGTGATGGGTGCAGGTGAGCATTGCTGGGCTCTGCTGTGACAGTGCTGTGTGTGTTGCAAGGACTGAGAATGCAACTCGGTTCTGCTGAAGGAGGGAATATGGAGCAAGTACTGCACAGTGCCAGACATTTTTTCTTCATAAACAAGGGTATTTGGAGCCAATTGGAGCATGAATAATTCCTGTGGCAGCCAATGGCTGAGTGCTGGCTCTGTTGCAGTGCTCGTCTGCAATGGACGCCAAACCTGCCAGGGTTGCGCGTTGCGTTGAGGGGGAAGGGAGAGGGAGGGCTTAGCGCAGGGCTGGAGCTCCGCTATAAATCGAGGTGAGGGGCTGAGCCAGCGCAGAGCTCTGCTTCGCCCCAGCCCGCCGCACCGCTGTGCCCCACGCCAGGACCCTTTGCTTGCCCACTCTGCCCACGCATCCTCGTCCACCCGGTTCTTCACCATGCCTGAGTGCTGGGATGGGGTAGGTACCACTGTTCCCGTGCTTGCTGCCCCCCCCTTCCCAGGGACTTTTGCCTCAGTACCTCCACCGCTCACCCAGGCTGCCCCTTTGCACTCTGCAGGGCTTGATGTGGGCCAGGCAGGTGCTGGTGCAGCGGGGAGCTGCTGCTGGGGAGCCCTCCCTTCCTTCGACCCCGCTGTTGCATCCCTGACGTTGCAGGTTTGGGGGATGCGCTGTCCTTGAGCATGTCCTCCCCGCGCCCAGCAGAGATGCTGTGCCCAGGCTGAGAGGGAGTGAGTGCAGCTGCAGTGACTGCACTGGGGCTGATTGCTGACAGGGTAGGGGACATGCTGCCTCTTCCCCAGCCCCAGAGTTGTAGAAGGAGAGGGTCTCTTGCTGTTTTGAAAACAATCCTCCAGATGCTTTCCAGCCATTTCTGTGGTGGTGACACCCAATGGCAACAGACTAGTGTGGAGAGGGTGAGCGAGGTGGGAGCGCTGCAGTGGCAAGCAGGTAACTGGGACAGGGCTGAGCTCTCTTAGGCACCTATAGGTGCTGTGACCCACCTGCGCCCCTCCATGCTGGGGCTGTGGGTTGTCAGTCATGTGTATGTGTGTGTGTGTGTGTGATGCCGCTGCCTGCATTGCCCGCATCCCTGGCTTCTCCCCACAGTGAACATCCCTGCAGCGAAGGGCAGGGCTGTGGTACCCCAGTGATGCTGCAGAGGCTGCATCACAGGCAGGGATGTGCCTTGCTTGGGAGGGGGGAGGGGAGACTGGGAGGGGTAGGAGTGTAGGGGAAGGAGCTGCCACCTTGGGCATATGATTTTGGGAAGAGATTGCAGGCGTAGCTGTTGAGGCTGTGATGGGTACCGTGGGCATGGGGTGGCAGGGTGATAGCCCTGTGCCCAGGATCAGACCACATGGATGCCTTCTGCTCTATGACCTTGAAGGCCAGGTCCTTCCTCTGCCTCAGTTTCCCCATCTATCGGGGGTGGGGAGGTTCCTGCCTATTGCCTACTGCCTGATACAGCCCCAGGGAGTGGAGGGACAGCTGTGGGTGAGGGCTGGGGGTCGGGGTGCCCTTGGGGAGACAAGCATTGACTCAAGAGCCCTTGAGCTACTCTCAGGCTTTGCATCCTCCGGGGGATCTTGGTGAGTGGAGGCACTGCAGTGAGGAGGCCTTGTCCTCAGGGTGGTTCCTCCCACCTGAGACCTGTGTCCTTCAGAGTCCTTGGTGGTGTGTAACCCATGAGAGCATCCACATACCTGCTTCCCTCCCACCAACCCATCCAGTGGGCTGCCAGTACCTGCAGTAAGGATCGCACTGGTTGGGTACCCTGCCAGCATCCCCTGCCTGGCTCCTGCACCTGCCACATCCCAGCTCCGAGGTCGCTGCCAGTGGGCTGGCTGGCAGGCATAGGCATCTGGAGGGGACCCCTTGTCCCTTGTCCCTCAGAGATGCCCTGGTCAGCACCTGGGCTCACAGCCTCAGTTTCCCTTGCTGACTGGGGACAGTGGCCATGAAGGCAAGGCGGTTGCCCTTCTAGCCAGGGAAATGGAGGCATGGGGCAGTCCTGGTATCTGTGTGGGGGTGCAGCCATTTCAGACAAGGGATTTTAAAGTTACTTCAGCCGTCATTTTACAATTAGGCTGCCGCATTTCCCAGGGTGCTGTTCAGGGTCTGACTTTTGCTTTTTTGTCCCAGGTACAGCAAATCCAGGCCAACTGGGCCATGCTGTGATCCCCCACCCTGTTTGCAAACCTCGTTCAGTCTCAGGCCTGAAGATCTCCTGTCCCATCCTGTGGTCCACCTGTCCTCTCTCAAGTTCTCTTCAATCATCCCACTCCATGCCATCCCATCCCAAACTATCCCTTGATCTCTGTGTCTTGATCCACTAGGATCCCATGCCATCATATAGCCGTCCAGTCCTAAATCCTATTATTCTATCCCAAGTCCCCTTCCCTTCCTTTCTCTTCCCTTCCCTTGAAGAAATTTGTATGCGATCCTACATTCTGCCACACCAGGATGTCCAAAGCCGTTTTTTTAATCAGGATGGCTGCTCCTCTTTCCTTTGTGCGCTCATCATCCCCAGCCACCTGGGGAAGCAGTGATGAGGGGTGGGATGTCAGGGCAGAGGATGGAGAGATGAGGGGTGGGATGGCAGGAGAGTTATGTCTTGGGGCAGACGAGGGTCGCTCTATCTCTCCTTTTCCCCCAGGAACATGATATTGAGACCCCCTATGGGCTGCTGCATGTGATCATCCGAGGCTCACCCAAGGGGAATCGCCCGGCCATCCTGACATACCATGATGTGGGCCTCAACCGTGAGTGCTAGTCCCTGGGCCATAGGGTGCATAGGCAGGTGGGGATAAGCCTGGGGATGCACAGAGTGCTGAGACATCAGCCAAAGCTCAGCTGAGCTCATCAGTTCAGCTCCTTTGCCTCCTCCCATGGAGGATTCCCAGGCTTCATTGGGTCTCCCCAGGCATCTGAAAGCACCATGAGGTGCTCAGCTGAACCCAAAGCTTGGGCTAGACCCAGCCAGGAGGGCTTGGCCACCCTGGTGCTGGCTGTCCACCTGCCCTTGCCAGGCGAGGACAGGGTATGCAGGATGCCAAGTCGGCCTCCGCTGCCACCACTGGCCTGTTGGTATTCAGAGCACAGACCTGACTGGCTACAGGGCATACTGGGGCCAAGTGAGATGGGAAATAGCAAGGAAGGAAAGACCCTGATGGGCAGGGATGGAGGAGCCCTGCGCTGGGGCTCTCGATGTCGGGATGTTGTGCATTCTGTTAGTCTGCAACCTTGGACCTGCACCCCAGATCCCTGCCCCTAGCTGTAGCCCCTAGCTGAGCCGGGTTGCTTGGTGCCCTGCGAGCAGGGAGAAGTAATCTACCCCTCCACTGGCAGCTGAGGCTGAGTCACCGACATGCTATGTGAGCTGCCTTACCATCACAGGAGCACTTGCAGTGCATCACGTTGGTCGCAATGGACCTTAAAACCTGACTCTCCCTGGTATTTTAGGAGGGATGTCTCAGCACTAATGACACGGGGCAGGACCCCTCCAAGCCCCGGTGATGGCTATATCTTGCTGCAACAGTGGTGGCCTGTCCACAGCAGTGCTGGGGCTGTTTCTTTGACTGTTTCCAAGCAGGGAGATTTGCAGCCATTTCTCAAATCTCATGTTTGCTTGAGCCCTTTCTGGGGATTTTGGATAGGGCCTATAATAGCCTGGGCTGCTAATCCCGCTGCCTGCTGAGTAGTCCTGCAGCTCCTCCAGGCTTTTGATTCCCCAGTCTTACCTCTACAAGCAGACAAGGCTCACCCCAAACTCCTCATCCTCCTGACTGTCCAACACCATGCTTCCCAAAACCAGTAGGGATGCAGCCCTTGCTAATGATGGCTGTGGTCTCTGTTGTAGGTAGGAGAAGCCTGGAGGGAAGGGGATGGGAGGGCTTTGGTGGTGTGTCACCTACCGGTTGAAGGGCAGTGGGAGGGCAGGCAACCTCTCTCCATGCTCCCCTGGCCCACCATGCCCCCATGCCAGGGTGTTTGGTCTCTGATCCCTGCCTGCCCTTTGACAGACAAGCTTTGCTTCAACACCTTCTTCAACTACGAGGACATGCAGGAGATCACGAAGCACTTTGTGGTGTGCCATGTGGATGCGCCAGGCCAGCAGGCAGGAGCCTCGCAGTTCCCTCAGGGGTAGGTGCTAGCTTTGGGGGCTTGCTATGCCTGCTGGGATGTCATCTCCCTACCCACTGGGTTGTTGCCTGGGTAGTCGTGTCCTGCCTGTGAGTCTCTCTAAACCATGGAGAGACTGCTGCTGACTGCTCCAGGGTGGGCAATGGGATGGTTTGCAGGTGGGAGGCATTTCCCTGCCCACTTTGGGCAGCCCAACTGCCCTGTTCCAACTATCTCACTCTGCATGAGTTCTGTAACCACTGTCCTGTGCCTCCCTGTGCTGCAGGTACCAGTACCCGTCCATGGACCAGCTGGCTGCCATGCTACCCAGTGTGGTGCAGCATTTTGGGTGAGTCAGCCACTCCTCCACAGCTGCCAGCAGAGGGTGTTGGGCAGGGAGATGGGCAGGGGCCAAGGGTTTGGGGCTGGGGCAGTTGTCCCTATAAGCTGACACTCTGCATGACTTTGTGTGCTCTATGCTGTGGGTGGAGAGGTGCGCCAGGGAACCCATGCTGGAGCCCACTATCCCCTATACGCGCTTCTGCTTTCCAGGTTCAAGTACGTGATTGGGATCGGTGTTGGGGCAGGAGCCTACGTGCTGGCCAAGTTTGCGGTGAGCCTGGAGATGGAATGTGCTTTCTCCGAGTTGCCCATACCTGTTGCGAGTCCAGGGCATATGGAAGAGCAGGAGCTGACACCCCTGGGCAGGCTGTGCCACTGCAAAGGCTCCTGGCGGTCTGGGACAACTGGGGTGGCAGTGCCATGGCCACGATGACCGGGCAGCCTTGCCACAGGTCTCCCATCTCTCCCAGGACAGGGCTACATGAGCCTCATGCAATACCTCTGCAGTAGGCAGTGGTGCTGGTGGGGGGCTGTCCTGGACTCATCTCCCCTCCCCACTGAGCATCGCCCCTCTTGCTCATTGCAGCTCATCTTCCCCGACCTCGTTGAAGGACTGGTCCTCATGAACATCGACCCCAACGGCAAAGGCTGGATTGACTGGGCAGCTGCTAAGGTGGGTAGGGCCCTGACCCCATCTCCTGGCCTTGGCATCTCCCCAGGGCAGGAGCCAGCCACGGCCGTGCTGTAACTCTCTGTGCTTCCTCCACAGCTCTCTGGCCTCACCAGCACACTTCCAGACACCGTCCTGTCCCACCTGTTCAGCCAGGTAAGGCCTGCGCATCCTGCCAGCACCTGCCACTGGCCCCCTACACAGCATCCCAGCCGGGTTACCCAGACCATGCCCTGCCATGTCTGCCAGGTGCCATGGGACCTACCCCATGCCCGAGAATGGGGTTAGTTGAGCCCTGTTTGTGTCCCTCCTGCCTGATCTGGGACTTAGCCTTGACAAGCATATGACTCGTGCCCACGTCCTGCCTTGATGTACTGCCTCCAGCGGTGTTGTGCCCAGCTGCATTGCCTGGCATCTTCCACCTCTGCCCCACTGGCCAGTATGGCATGGGCAGGCCTAGAAGAGGGGTGTGTGTCTGTGGCACCTGGCAGTGCCTGCCCTGATCTCCATCCCCTGCTGGCACAGGAAGAGCTGATGAACAACACGGAGCTGGTGCAGAGTTACCGGCAGCAGATTGGCAGTGTGGTGAACCAGTTCAACCTCCAGCTCTTCCTTAACATGTACAACAGGTGAGCACTTTGGGCAGCCCTACCAGTGGGCCGCCCCTCGTCTGTACCAGGGCGAGGGGCTGCAGCACTGGTGGGTACACCTGAGGGCCCTGTGGGAACCCCACCCTGACCCTTGTTGGGTACCGCCATGACCCTCCTGCACAGGCAGGCAGTGGTGCTGCCCAGGGTTGCAGCAGTGGTGGTACCTGTGCCAGAGTCTTGCCGTGTCCCAGAGACCACAGCCATGGATACACATCCCCTGGTCTCTTCTGCACTGGGTGCTGGCACAGGAAGGGGGCAGAGATATCGCGTCATGCTTGCAGGGGTTAGGAGCCTGGCTGCTCTGCTGGGTGCTGCATCCCCTGGCATGGACTCTGCTCAGGCCATGGCAGAGATGGCTATGGGGTCCTCCAGCGCATCAGGACAGCCGGGCTTGGTGCTGCTTCCCTGAGCTGGTGGTGCCCCAGCTCTTGCACTACGGCGCTGGTGGCAGTACCTGCGCGTGGGCTCACACTGGCCATCTTTCTCCTCCATAAGTCGCAGGGACCTGGACATTAACCGGCCTGGGACTGTGCCAAATGCCAAGACACTGCGGTAAGAGTCGTGCTGGCATGGTGTGGGGGGGCGCCAGGGCAGTGGAGTCCACCCAGACCAAGCCCTGACTGTGCCCCTTCCTCCTCTCACTTCCAGCTGCCCCGTGATGCTGGTGGTTGGAGACAATGCACCTGCTGAAGAGGGTGTGGTAAGTGATGGTGTAGTGCCTGTGGGGTGGCATGCAGAGGGTGCCCACGCATAAGCATAGCCACTGCCTGCTGAGACATGTGTGAGCTTCCGTGGGGGGGGGTTTACTTTCGTGCAAACCTACCTGCTTGTGTGGGCACATGTGCATGTGCATGGTTGCCACATCTGGAATACCTCCCCTTCCTCATATGCCCAGATGTGCCCACAATGTGCACAGTCAAATGTGTCAGCCCACAGGCACATTCTGTTTGGCTGTGTGCACCTAAAGAGCTGGTGACACGTACATGTGCTTGCACACACCTGCAAGGTTGTCCACACTTGCAGGGTCAGCCATACGTAGTGTGCAGGTGGCCACGTTTGTACGTACTGTGTACTTGCACGCACACAGCCCCTCCTCCAGCAGAGGTACCTCTATGCATACGCATATGAGCACAGTTGTGTGTTTGTACACACTTGTGTGACACACGGGATGCCTCACTATTCCCCCTCCCTTTCCTGACCCCACTTTTGCCCAGACACTGCCCAGCGGGAGGGAGGTCCTCCCTATCCCATGGCAAGGGATGGTGGTTCAGCAAGCCCGGGGTTTGCCTAGTACCCTGTCTCCACCTGGCTGGGGTGGGATATGCCAACTGGAGTGCCATGGGTCGGTGGTACTTGTGGGCTACTTCTGCCAGGCTCAGGGCACCCTAGGGTGCTAATATCATCTCTCTCACCTGCAGGTGGAGTGTAACTCCAAGCTGGATCCCACCAATACCACATTCCTGAAGGTAGGCGAGTGGGTCACTGCTGCCCATGAAGTGCCACTTTGCCCTCTGCTCCAGGGTTGCTGGGTGTCCCCATTTCAGGTCCATCTTGATCGTGGGACTGGGGATGCATGGGGAAAGCAGGGTAGCCCCAGCAGTGGCATCCTGCCAGTGGGTACCAGAGGACAGGGTAGGCAGTAAAGGCACCCTCCCAAACTAAGTAGGACCTTCTCTCTGCAGATGGCTGACTCCGGTGGGCTGCCTCAGGTCACACAGGTGAGCCCCCACTATTTTCCCAATTACCTGGGTATAATGGGCCCTGAGACATGCACTGGTGCTGTCTCTGACTGGCAGGGGATGGGCAGAGGTGGGCATAGGGGTAGTGCGCAGGGGCTGCCAGAGGCAGCTCAGGGAGGAGTGGTGATTTCAGCCCCAATGCTGCCTTATCGGAGCCTGTTCTCTTTCCACAGCCTGGCAAGCTGACTGAAGCCTTCAAGTACTTCCTGCAAGGCATGGGCTACAGTGAGTGCCAGGGCTGGGCACGGGCTGGCGTGTGCCTGCGTGTGCACATGTGTGTGTCTGTGTGTGCGTGTGTCCTGCCACAGGAGAGGCGCCAGGCACCCCTACACACCCATCCCAACAGATGGGGAGCTCGGCGCATCTGCAGCCTTATGCGTGCAGGTGTACAAGATGCCCAGCTATGTGGGTGTGGGGCGTACAGGCTCTGTGGGCACATAGACATGTGTACAAGGGCTCTGTGTGTACACATGTATGTGGAAAGGGTCTTTGTGCATGCATGCACACTTGTCTGTATGTGGGCATGCACCAGCAGGTGCTATGTGTGTGCACACAGCTGTGCAAAGCCCATGTGCACAGGTCTGTGTGCATATGCGTATGTGTGTGTGCAGGTCTGTGTGCGTGTGCAGGTCTGTGTGCATAGCTGTGTGTATAGGTCTGTGTGTGTGTGCAGGTCTGTGTGTGTGTGCAGGTCTGTGTGTGTGTGCAGGTCTGTGTGCATAGCTGTGTGTATAGGTCTGTGTGTGTGTGTGCAGGTCTCTGTGTGTGTGTGCAGGTCTGTGTGCACACATGCAGATCCATGTGGATGCAAACACGGGATTGGGTGGGAGCTCCTGGCCTCAGTGAGCAGCTAGTGTGGCTGATGCTCTCTTTCTGCCCTCCCTGCCCTTCTGCCACTCCACCCTTGCCAGTCACCCACCTGAAGGATCGGAGGTTAAGTGGAAGCACAGGTACCGCTCAGTGCTGCTTAGCCTCTGCCCACTGCTGCATGGTGCCCGCCTGGCCTGTGCCCTCGATCTGCCCGGGCACCATTGGGAGCAGCCTGAGCGCGGGGCTGGCCCTTCCCAGCCAAATGCCCTCTGACTCGCTCCGCTTTGCCTGAGATGGCACCCTGAGGTGGAGCTGAGGGCTGAGAAATGGCATTCAGAGAAGTTCCCCCAATGCAAGCACAGTCTCAACAGTGTGCCCACCGTGCCCTCCTCCAACAGACCAGGAGCCATGCCCACTGGGTGTCTTGGTTGGAGGAGGGTCTCACCTTCCCTGCACACCCTGGGGAGCCAAGAGAGCTCCCATCTTGGCTCACTTCTTCCCTGGAGCGTGGCAGCCTGATGTCTCCAGTGCTTCATACCCAGTGGTCACATGCCCAGGAGATGTGCCTGGTGTGCAGCCTGTCCCAGGGCACCCCATTCTTGTCCCGCTGTCCCTTGCCAGCCTGGAGCTGCTCATGTTGTCACAGCATCGCATGCCTCAAGCTTGCACCCCAGGTCATTCACATTGAGTAGCAGAACCAGCAGCTTTGCTTGGGTGGGGCAATGTCGGCTCGGGTCCTGCTGGCTTTCAGAAGGAGCTGAGCACCTTGGCTGTCTCTCTGTGCCCGTGCAGTGCCGTCTGCCAGCATGACCCGCCTAGCACGCTCCCGCACGGCCTCCCTCACCAGCGCCAGCTCAGTGGATGGCACTCGCCCACGTGCCTGCACTCACTCGGAGAGCACCGAGGCCATGGGGCAGATCAACCACACCATGGAAGTATCGTGCTGAGGTCCGTGCCTGATGCCGACGTCTCCTCCAGAGCCATCTCCTGTCCATCAGCATCCTGCCAGCACCCACCCTCCCTGTGGACGTCCTTCACCAGGGCCCTCACTCCTTCAGGATCAGTTTATCTTCTTTGCCATTGGCCTCATCACCTTGTACTGGAGAAGGAGAGGGGCTTCACTTCATTGCCTCTTGGCTCCAGCTCCTGGCTTCATCCAGCAGTCACACACGGTTCTGCATTGGTCTTTACCCTCCCTAGCATCGGCTTGGTCCTGGCTTGGAAGGGTGGATGGCAGTGGGACAGGGCCAGGATGGGGGAGCAGGGACAGAGTGATGAGATGTGGACAGGATAGTGGGATGGAGCAGGATAGCAGGCTGTGGGTACGACATGGATAGGACACAGGAGGTAGGTTGGTTCCCTAAGGTCAACTGACAGTTGGCCAAACCAGAAGGAAGACAGCAGCGCTCACTGGGAGGTCACTGGACCCTTCCTGAAGATGCAGCTCCCATTTCTTCCTGCCAGACTTCCCTGGGGAGAGCTAGCATGGGATCCCCTAGGACACCCAAGATCTGTTGCCCCAGAGCTGGCCGAGCATTGTGAGAAATTGCACCCTAAACTGTCACTTCACCTGGTCAAGTACCCTGAGGGCTGCCCTGGAGCAGGGGAAGAGGGCTCAGCTCTGCTACAGAAGCCACCAGGGCAGGAAGGTGGCATGGGGATCTCCCTGCCTCTGCTCACACCCTAGCCCCCGGTGGCACCTCCTTGGTCCCTTATTGTAAGGACAGTCACCACCTGCCACCAAAAATGCACCAGGGGAGGAAGGGTGGCTATGTGCCCTGTTTTGCTTCATCCCTGCTACACTGAGCTGAGGATCTTGGGCTGAAGTTACCAGGGTTCAGAGGTCACTGGGTTTGGGGATGTCTCCTGGCAAATCCCTCCTCCAGTTTCACCCAGCCTGTGGGTGTCACTGAAGTGGAGATATTGGCAATAAGACGAGACACTTTCCCCTGCCCCCACAATGCTGGGGAGCCCTCAGCACTCTCTGCCCCACAGGGTGCATCACTAGAAAGTGCTGACAGTGTGGGGTGACCCATGGGACATGGGGAGCACTCCAGTGTCTGGCTTTGCCCTCAAGATTGCTTTGCCTACAGAGCTGGCCAGATCCTCTGTGTCTCCCCAGATCCATACCTGCCACCCCCAGCACCTCACCTGTGCACTGAGCAAGGCTTGTCTCAAGGGCTTGTCTCCCCCTGAGCTGCAGGGCCCTATCCAGCCCCTCGCTCTTGGCATAGAGAGCTGTGTCATCACGTAACCTCACCATTGGCCACCCAGTCTCTGCTGCCATCCCTGGCCCACTGTGAAGGCAGCAGAGCCTAGCTCCTCTAGCAGCCGGGATAAGGGAGCCCCAAGCTCTGATGGTCGATGATCAAGTCTTTGTGGGTAGTCTGTTGGGGACATGAGGAGGGACCTGTAAGGGACCTGCTGGGTGCCATCTGAGTGAGCAGAACCAGCCTGCTGGAAGCAGATTCCATCCAGCCCCCCTCAAAAGCAGTTGTCCCCAGACCCTGTCCCCACTCCTCAGCGAAGGGGCACAGGGGTCCTGGGGCTTCCAGCAGGTGTGCAAGGGCTTTAGGCCCTGAGATCTGCAGCCCATCCACCCTCTCCCATATTGAATGGCCACCCCGAAACATTAGTGTCCCCATTTGTCCCCCACTTGTTCTGCCTTGTCCTTCCTTCTTGATGTGACTCTGAAAGCTACATAGCTCCTTTTTACTGTAGATTCTGCTGCATCCTTTTGTTTTCTCAGTGTGTCTTTCCAGATGACATATAAATATCTATACATAATATATATAAGGATTTGTCCAGTCCCTGACCTTTTTGGGTTGATTCTTTGCATTCTCATCCAAGTGGTGCCACGTGGTTCCCCTGGAGGTGATCTGGCCATGCTAACCTTTAGTTACTCACCTTTGTTTTGTTGGTGGGTTTAGTTTTCCCTGGTGGTTTGTTCTTTTGATTTTTTTTTATTAGTTTTCCTTTTTCTCCTGGTCACAGCAGAATTTAACGCATTTTCCTGTCTGAGTGCAACCTGGTTTTGTCACAGTGGCATCAAGGCCGCAGCACTCATGAGATGGCAATATGTAAACCAGAGTTATCTAACCTGTTGCTGTAGAGAGGATTTACTGTGTTGGAAAAAAACCAACAAACTAATAAAGATGTTGAGAACCTGCTGTGCTCTTTTCAACATGCTGCAGGGAAACGCATCCAAGCCAATCCTGGGCCTGCCTGCAGAGATCTGGCAGGCCGGAAGGACGAGGGGGGACACCCCTCGCCACCAGCTCCAGCAGGGGCTGTGCTACTGGGAGGGGGGGACAATGGTAACCATGGAGGAGATCCCAGGACCCGAGCCTGTATGTGGAGGGGAACTGTGGGATGCTTTGGCATTGAGGCAGCCATAGGCAGAGTGCCCCATTTGTTGGGAGTGGATGTGAACCGGAAAGCTGTGGCCCAACAAGGTTGGATCCAAGGGTGCTGACTGTGGAAGGAAAGACCCATGGCTAAACAACTCTGGGGATGTGCAGGGTTCTTGGGAGATCCAACCTTCTTGTCCTCTTCCAGGACTTCAGGCTCCCTGTTTGTCTCCATATCAAGGTCTGAATGTCCCAGGCCACAGCCCTTTCCAAGTACATGAAGCCCTTCCTGGGAAGCATCCTAGACCTTGTCCCTGCTCCAGTGTGTCTGGGTCTGACGTGTATGGACGTGCTCCAGGCTGGTCCCCATCTCTGAAGAGGGTCCCAGATCCAGAGCATGAAGGGAGAGTGACTGTGTAGTCCACCCGCATTGTTGCCTGGAGCAGGTGGAGAAGAGCCTGGACATGTGGAGAGGGAACTCAAACCATCTAAACTGAGCTGAAGTGTGGGCAGGCAGCCTGAAAGCCTTTCTTGGCTGGTTTGGCTGGAGGGGTCTGCTCCAGCCTTGAGGCTTTTCTCTTGATGGTCCCTCTCTCCTGCTTTCATTTTGGGAGCCTCCTTCCTGTCCCTTCTCTTTCTTTCCAGAGTTAGGCTTTGCCTCCTTTGGTCTTGGGAGCTCCTCTTGGCAGGAATGTGTATCTGGGTCCTGCACTCTGCTGCCCTCATCCTGCCTCCAGCCTGGGGGAGCCTCATCTGGGTGTAGGGGGCAGGAATAGTCCTGGTGGGGCTGGAATAGGGTGTCTCCTGCCTAGCTCTAGGCGTGGAGACCATCACTATGGTGTCAGGGCAGCTGCAGCTGGGATAGCTGAGTTTCTGAGAGGGGAACAGCCACTTAAGGATTTGAAGACCATAGAGGAGCAAGGACCTGCTGCTACAGGATACGAAAAGGCCACAGCCATGCTTGGGATGCTGGCGGGACAGCAAAGCCTTCCTTTGAGGTTGTGGGGGTGCTCTAGCCTGGGGGAGGGTAAGAAGTTATTAAAGTGGATTTTGTGTTAATTAGCATATTCGTGCTTAGATGTTGGCAAGATGCAGGGTGCATGGCAGAAGGGCCTGAATCCAGGGGAGATGCCCTGAGCCTCCTGCCACCCTCAGCAATAATGCTGACACCTGACCTGCCAGGTGCAGCCTGACCTGAAAAGCATGGGGGCTTAGGTGGGACAGTACCCATCCTGTCTGCTTCCTCCCAGTATGATGCTGGGCTGGAGTCCCAGGACAGGACTGCAGCATTCCCAAAGGCTGAAGAAAGGGAACTTCTGCTGCACAGCCCTGGCTGGGGCTGGGCTCTGTTCTCAGCAACCATGCAGATAGGCTTCTCCTGACACCCGCCAGACATGGGTACACATACGACCATCAGTTGTGCTGGAAGGGCATCCCTTTTCCTAGTTGTCCCAGGGACCCTAATAACACTCATCTCCTTGCTCAGTCATTATCTCCCCACGGACCTGGTCCCACATCCCACATTCTAGGGTTGAGGGAGAGTCAGGAACCCCTATGCCTTGCCATCAGTCCCAGCCAGCCCTGCCACACCCCCTGCCTTCCCTATCCTTCTCATTGGGGAAGGGGAACCTTGAATTTCCCCTCTGCCCCTGACCCCTTCCCCTCCTGTTCTCTCACCACAGGGCCACCCCATATCCTCATCCAGCTCCCCCGTGAGTGCTGCAAGCCCAGGGTACCCCTATCCCTAGCTTTTCCTTGCTCCCCTCCCCAAAGGGTTCTGTTCCCCTGGTACCACCTTGGAGCCATGTAGGGGGTTGCGGCCAACTCATGGGACAGTTGCTGCCTCCTCCTGCCTTTGTCCTGCTGCTGGAACCGTCCTGCAGCTGGGCTAGTCCTGCATCTGAAATGGTCAGAGGGTCAAGCCATCAACAGAAGTAGCACCTCTGCCATGGTCCCTAGAGACATGCTGTGAGGATTGCCAATGGAGGTCATGTCAAGCACATGGTTTGCACATCATGTTACATTCCCTTGAGATGGTCTCTTCACTGACTGCTTGTGGTTGATTTGAATTGTTCTGAATCATCTTTTTCAGAAACAAGCACGACACAATATATAATCTACAGAGAGCTTCATCCTTTATTTATGAAGTGATGATTTTAGCAAGAGTTCTGCAGAGATCCACACTTCCAAGTGAAGCGTTAATTGTTCCACCTCCCACCTTCTCCTTCACTCTTATCACTCCTTGTAGACTTTTCTTTTCCTCTCACAGGAGCCACCTCGAGGCTGCGGACTGACCGCATGGGTGGCAGCTTTATTGACCAAGATTCTGGGACACAGAAGGCGGCATTGCCATGGGGAGCTCCTGTTCTTTCCTGTTGATGGAGGGGGAGCACAGATGACAAGCTGAGGCTGGACATGTCATGTGAAGGCAGCTACAATGAGAGGCAGCTCCTTCAGCATCAGGTGACTTTGCTGTCTGCTTCTTGCTGCCCTTGAAATAACCTTTCCCATCTTTGGACACTTCTCCTTGATTGCTCAAAGATTATCGAGAGTGGCCTTTCAATGCCATCAGTCAGCTCCTTCAGCACTGGTTCATTCCACCAGGGACTTAAGTATGTCTAGTTTGCCTAAGTATTATGTCATTTGATTCTTTGGTACCAAGGGTACGTCTTCCTTGCTCCAGGCTTCCCTCCACTCCATCTCTGAGACCTGTGATTCCTGAGAGCTGGTCCTACAACTAAAGACTATGGCAAAGAAGACATTCGGTACCTCAGATTTTTCCATGTCCTGGTTAACCAAGCCCCATTCTCATTAGCAGTGGGTCCATATTTCCCTTAGTCTGCCTTTTGTCTCCTATGTACTGGCAGCTCTTCTTGCTGTCTTTGATGTCCCTAGCCAGCTTATATTCCATTTGGGTTTTAGCTTTTCAAATTTTGTCCCTGGATGCTCAGACAATGCACCCGTATTCCTCCCAGGTTACCAGGAATTGTTTCCACCCTCTTACTCTTCCCTTTGTGCTTCAGTTTGGCCAGAAGCAACTTCTTCATTCACACAGGCCTCCTGGCATTTTTGCCTAACTTCTTGTTCCCCCTTTCCCGGGAGCGGGGTGCATGGGCCAGGGAAAAAGATAAATGTGAGTCCAACACTCCCATCCCATGACCACAGTCATCTCCATGCACTTAAATTTGGTCTCAAATTAAGGCATCAGTACCAGGGACATCAATAGGATCATCCTTCTACTTGTCATCCTCCTCCATTAACAGGGTATAATCGGTAAGTTGAACCATCTTAATGCTAACAGCTTTCATTATAGTTGATTTCACACAAGATACTGCTACACTTTAGATAATTATCATAATGATAAACATTCACACATATTGTATCAAACTCTGGCTCCAACCACTAACACCAAATCCAAACCAACTCACTAGACTTGAAAGCCAGCTATCATTCATTGAGTCTTGGAGTTCATGTGTGTCTTTTGTGACCTGTCATATCTTTGCTGATTGGATGTTGAGGTCCTGTGTAACATTTGAGATATGAAAACAGCAATCCTTACTGGACAGATTCAGGTACGCACAAAGTCCATTTTACTGTAACAGCATTAAGTCCATTGCCATGTAGTTCTGAAGAGCCATTTTTGAACTAGCTTGTAATCGACTGATAAGTAACTGTAGACTGATGTCGGTAGCATTAGCTAATTCCACCACTTGAAAGGCTAATTTACTCATTCACAATCATGACTGCACAAGAGTAGATCCAAATCCGTCCATTCCCCAGGCTATGTGGGTGGCTTTTACATCTCCTCCTAGTTCTATTCTTGCCCCTTTATTGTGAGCCACCCAGTGGGGTTGGACAGGAGTCCTCTTCCATGGTGGGAAACAATGTTGGCAGGCCTCAGGTACACTGGAGTTCAGGCAATTCAGCACACATTTTACCATCACTACAGGTCCAGATCAAACCAGCTGGAGCATCACCAGAGGCAACATGACAATTATTATGAGGTGCAAAGTTTGCACTCACTGCTTTGTATTTCATGCTGTGATTTTGGCACAGATAGCCCATTTCTAGGGTAGTCAAGCCAATTATGTTGCTTCCAATTCGAACAGTTTCTCATATTTTGTCAAGAACACGACACTGCCTTGTTTGATATTGGGCAAAAGAGAATCGCTTGTCAAATGGCGTATAACCCTGAGAGTCATGATCAAATCCAAATCAGGAACAAACACAGTTATGACCAGCTTTTTCAGAACAATCTTGCCCTTCATTCCATTACATGCAACAGGATTTATTTCATAGAATCATAGAATGGCTTGCGTTGGAAGGGACCTTGAAGATCACCTAATTCCACCCCCCCTCCCCATCATGAGCAGGGACACCTCTCACCAGACCAGGTTGCTCAGAGATTCATCCAGCTTGGACTTAAAATACTTTCAGGGATGAGGCATCCACAGCTTCTCTGGGCAACCCATTCCATTGCCTCACCACCCTCGTGAACTTCTTCTTAATGTCTAATCTAAATCTACCATGCTCTGGTTTAAAACCCCTTGTCCAATTGCTATCCACACCACCAAACAGGAATGCAAACACAGAAAGAGTTAAAAAGTTTTGTGACATAGTGCTTACAGACTTAATTAGGCCGTTAGAGAAGCAGGACATTTGAAGCAAGAAGACCATCCTTGAAGTATCCAAAGGATTAACTGGACAACTGTGAAACCCTGAGAACAGAGCCAGACATCCTTGAAGAAGAAAACATCCTGGGAAAATGGGACCTATGCTTAGAGATTATATTGTTTTCATTAGTTTTGCTTAAAATAAGGATTAGCACTGTACTGAATGAATGAGTTTCATTTTAGCAATATTGTTAATTACCGACCAATCATATTGAGAAGGGTGTTACTAACTGCACGTATAAATGTGGCATGAGCAGTTTCTTTGTGGTGTGCTTGATTTGTGGAAATCCACCCAGCACCCCGGCTTGCACAGCTCTGGAATAAACAACATCTCTCCTGAGTGTGTGATTTTTCGGCTGTTGCACACTGGGCAACGAATCCGCACTTTATAGGACAACACTAACACCACACGCCCTTGTAAAAAGTCCCTCTCCAGCTTTCCTGTAGGCCCTCTTCAAATGCTGCAAGGCTGCTAGAAGATCTCCCTGGAACCTTCTCTTCTCCAGGCTGAACAGTCTCAGCTCCCTCAGCCTGTCCTCACAGGAAAGGTGCTCCAGCCCTCCTAGTATTTACAGGCTAATCAGCAAAATGTTTGTTGCTTGTTCTCAAGGCTGTCTGTCATACCCCGTAAAAACCAATTCAGGGGAGAGTTGTGTTTTCCTGTTCAGAACGTGTACAAGCTGTTTTACAAATGGTAGAAGAACTGAATGGTTGTCTAAATCACACAGAAAGTCACTTTCTATCCGAGGAATAAAGATTTACTATGTGCATGGTATCCTTCATATTCCATAATTTCAGCAAACTCCCTGCTATGTCCATGGGAATAATGCCCATGGAAAGAGGGGCTTCTACAGATTTAGGTAGGGGTAAGCAAGAAGTAATGCTAGATTCATTGAGAGCAATTGCAAATCCCTGTATAGAGTTTAGGACTAAGTTATTGTCTAAATCACATCTGGCTTGGACAGATAAAGTCCACTTATTTTCACTCTAAGTATCTTCTTGGTTCCAGTGGGGTGCTATCCAATGAGGGATAACACCCCATATATGTCATATAAAGCTGAGGGATCACAAGGATCAAGTCTCTTCTTCAATGGCTGACATCCAAGGAGGACTCTGCTCTGCCTCCAATCCCAATGTGTGTTCTTTAATCTAATTTCAGAATCCAGCTCCTGAATCTGGTTCCTGTCTGCCTGAGTCCAATCTGAGACTTCCCCAGTGCCTGCTCCGCAGCATCAGTGGTGACAGTGATGTAATTGCCATCAGGAGTGGTTGGGTTCTATATTGGTTTTGTATATATTTAATTTTATTATTACTATTTTCATTAAAGCTGTTCTAGTTTTCTTTTCAGATCCGTAAGTCTCTCTCCCTTATTTCCTTTCTCTTCTCCCTTGAGAAGGGAGAGGGTGTAATGGAGAGCAATTGGTCATTTATCTAGCGGCCGGTCCAAGCCTTAACCTTGACAAGGTCATAGCCAACAGAAACATTCCAGGATGCATATTTTATATCACTTCATTATCACAGAATCACAGAATCACAGAATGTTAGGGATTGGAAGGGACCTCGAAGGATCATCAAGTCCAATCCCCCTGCCAGAGCAGGAACCTAAATGACATCACACAGAAAGGCGTCCAG
>VWZK01020466.1:0-17033 GCA_013396935.1 Baryphthengus martii | reverse complement strand
TAAATACATGACATTGCCTACTGTGTTTGAGGGTTTTTTTCTTATTTTTAAGCTTTGTTTTTTTAACCTGGACATTCTGCAATCATCTAGTTTAAAAACATTTTTCAGAGGTGAATTTTTAAATAGTGAAAAATGTTTTGCAGTCATTATTTATTTATATGGTACAACCTCAGTAATGGGAACACTTGAAATATTTTTAGTGATATATTTTTGACACAACGTCAATATCATTCCTTCATCCTATAGTTTTATTCTAAATTGTTCTTAATATAAGCACTTTCCTAGAATTCCTTTCATTTTTTAGCCAGTGTTGCCATGCCCGTGCATGGCATTTATATATTTTTATACAGTTTATCAGGAGGAAAAAAAAAAAAAAGAAAGAAACAAGGAGCTTTAAAACCCACCCTGCTATTATTTTTTGATACTTGTGAAATTTTCAAGCCCTTTCAGATTAATTCTCTACCTGGATTAGAGAGATGAGGATCTGTTAAAGAATAATACTGTCATGTGTGTGGTAAAGTTTTTTATTAGACCCTCCTTTAGTGCCATGTTTATCATATCAGAGTAATCTAAGGTGTTCTGGGATGTTACTTCTCTCTATCAGTACATGTAACTAATATTAAGGATTCTCCTGCACCTTTGTTAAGATCTTTAAAGTATACAACTCCATTTGCATTTTGTTTACTTTTACAGTTCTACTTGGAAGGACATTGTTAATTCCTTCATATTCTGTATTATTCATTTCCTACTTGTTATTGGACTGTTGGATTTTTTAATAGCAAAAAGTAACAGAAAAATATTTTTAAAGTATAGGAAGTGTCACTAAATCTAGAAAAAAAACCCAGAAACTCACAGGCATCTATAGTATGTGAAATGTTATGTAGACAGAGGAACTGAGAATTTTGAATAATCAGCTTTAACCAGATAAGCAACTTGCTTCTGAAACGAATGTTTCCCTGAAACTGTTATCTTATGGATTTTTCAGAGGCCAGCTAAACTAGGTTTAGCCAAGACGAGGAGAAAAACATCTAAGTTGTAGATAGCCAGGGCTGATTCACTGCTTTTCATGATCCAAGGCTGAGCCTCCTACTCATTCAACATCACAGTTAAATTTCCTAATCGGACATAAACTTTCTGCTCTTAAATGAGCCATATTGGTTGAAATTTGTTTACAAGAAAACGGAACTTGGTGGCTTTCCCAAATCTGTGTTTTGATTTGTGATAAGAGTATTTGGTTTTTTTTACCATGACAACCCTTAGTAGGCTTTAGTGTCTTGGTAAAATGATGCTGTTAATGCCCTTTCTCTGACATTCTCCAAAAATAATCTCCTTGTCCTTTGCTACCTGTATCTGAATCATTTTGGTGTGAATCGTGACTGTGCTTCCTCTTGGCCATATAATTGGCCTTTTGATCTTCTCTGAAGCTTGTCAGCTCAGCTCTTACCTTTTGTCTTCTGAAAAACACTCCAGCACAGCAGGAAACAATACAAACACTGAAGAGCAGAGTTAAAGAGCAATAGGCAGATGTGTGCGTGGTGAAATGCTAGTTCAGGACAAAGTAGCTGTCCCCAGAATTCTCTGTCTGTGGTTTTGTAAGCAAAATATCTTGCAAGAGCTAGCTACCTCTTACAAGAACAACCACACTGTTGGGAAAAAATGGTCAGTTCTTTAGGCACATTTTGTGTACCCATGAACTCACCTGCATGCTTTCTGATATGCCATTGGTTTCAGAAGTCTCCTAATGGATATTCATTTAGGGTAGATGGATATGCTATACTCAGAGGGCCATGTGTTACATCTACTATATTCCATCTTGGTTTGGGCCACAAAAATCTGGCAAACTGAAGACAAGGTCTGTAATAGAGCTTAATGCCAGCAATTCTGCTAGGCTTGCAATATTGCTGATCTCTGTTCTGAAGACTGATGATAAGTACCTACATCTTTATAAAAAAAACCCCACATATTAAGTAAACCCACATCTTAAGTGATACATATTAACTTGCAGTAAACCTAAGTTTGCATTCTGAGTTACCCCACTAATGAGCTAGGGGATGTGATGTGTTCATGTTAAACAGAAGGAAGTGTGCAGTCATTGCATTAATGATTTTGAAGTTGCTGTTAGAAGCAGGCCAACCTTCTGATTTATCTGTGAATACATTGCATATGTTGGGATAAATACATTCTCTTGTGTCTTATCACAGTAGTGCTATCCTTAGTTGATTGTAGCTTATTATATGCAGATATAAAGTGAGCATACTTAGGAAATTCAATGCTCAGTCACTCACATTTTTCTTGCTCTGCAGTTTTCCAGCAATTTGCATGAAAAGTCAGACTCGGCTGTAAAAGGTGAATGGAAGAAGGTGTCAGTTTCAGTTTTTTTCACTTAAAAAAAACAACCCTAAATGGTACTGAAAGCTGAGAATGGCTTAAAATAGTAGCATTTCCAATGAAAGATGGAGATTTTATGTGCAATTCAAAATATTTCCTGTAACTTTGTTGTTAACAAATGCTGTGTTACAGTACTAAATTCTGGTAGCAAGCAATTACATTTTATGGAGGGTAAGAACAGACATTGCTTAGATCCCTCTAAATTATATGACTGAAGTTATTTTAATGAAATTGCATATTCTAGCCTTTATTCCCATCTATCTCTTGCTCTCAGGAGAAGCAGCTAATAAATATGTTAAGAATATAAAGCATAAGGAAGTGCCAATATTTTTACTTGGGATCAGATTCAGCTGTTACTCTTCCTAAGGCTTCAGTATATGGTGTTCACAGTGAGCTTAACTATATGTGATAGATTTTCCACTAGGTTTGTTTTCCTCTATCAGGAGCCATGCTTTTCTGCACTTTTATTCTGCCCTGGAGAAGGATTCATGCACAGCTGCTTGCTGATAAACTTTTCTCCATTAGAAGCTATTTTCCTGGTATTGATCCTATCTCACGTTCCTCAAGTCTCTCCAGCTACTGTTGAGGTCTAAAGAACCTAACACAGTGCTATACAAAAAGTCACGGCCAAACAGTCAAGGCAGCTACGGATAACCTTAAATCCAATCTGCAAAGCCAAAAAATGGAGTCTTACATAAATGAAGCAAATGAAAGCCTAGCCTAGCTACTCTTCTGTCTGCAGGGATGCAGCACAGAATGTGCACCAGAAACCTAACCTCATTCCTCTCCTCAATGGGTGCTTACGCTTGAGTCCTTGCATTTTTTAGTCAGATATCTTTACTTTCACTGCACAAGTTGTTAAGCCAAAACGGGTACATAGAATGGGAACACATGAAGAAAAAAGGAAAATTGGAACTTGCAGGTTCTGAGAAAGACTGTTTGGCATAAAGCAGATATGGTAAGATGCCTCTGGGTATGCAGGATGGTAGTAAGGGTATTGGTGACTTGCTGCTGCGGTTTTTACCTTTCAGTGTCTTGTAACAAGGTGTATATACAGACCTGTCTGTTCCTGAAGTACCAATGTCATGTGTGTGAATACTTGCATTGCATATCAGATTTAGTACGCATTACCCCCAGATTCTGACAGCTTCTCTGTTATATTCTCCTGCTGGTAAATGCATCTGTAGCTGCTCCGGAAGGAATAGGGTTGCAGAGCTATCACATCTGCTTATTGTAGCTGCCTGTCAAAACCTTTTGAAAGAGCCCTTGCATGAAAAATGAGCTTCTTATCTCAGGCAGTTACAGTATGATTTTATGATAGAAAGCTAATATTGTAGCCTTGGACACTCTCCTTGATGTTTTTAAAAGGCTTGCCTCGGATGAATGAGAACTTCAAAAATCCATTTGTTGCCTGGAAGGTCAGAGGAAGCCTAAACACAGTCACTGTTTATTGTAGAGTCATGTGTATGCAAAAAAAAAAAAAAAAAAAGTGGGTTTATTGTATAGACCAAGAAATTTTATAATTAAAAATGCTCTTCAGGATTTGCTGCTGCTCTAATCACTTGCTGCAGATGCATCATTTGTCATTTATCATTGCTGTTTCTAAGCAAACAGGAGGATTAGACAATACTTAGACATGACTTAAATTTCACTACCTCAGTATTCTTTTAGAGAAATAATAAATACAGCTGAAGTAACAGATACATTGTCAACAGAACAAGCTGGACATTTTAAGAGAAATTCTTTGCAAGAGTATTTGCCTGCTAAAATATTTTTTATTAGCATGAAGACCTTATGTCACCATATTGTGTAGATGTAGTGTAATTTCATAGAATCATAGAATGCTTTGAGTTGGAAGGCATCTTTAAAAATAGTCTGGTCCAAAACTCCTGCAATAAGCAGGGACATCTTTGAGTAGATCAGGTGGTCAGAGCCCCATCCAATATGACCTTCAAATGTTTCCAAGAATAGGACATCTACCACCTCTTTGGGCAACATGTTCCAGTGTTATACCACCCTCATAATAAAAAAAAATCTTTCTTATATCTAGTATAAATCTACCCTCTCGTAGTTTAAAATCATTGCCCCTTGTCCTGTTGCAACAGACCCTGCTAAAGATTGTCCCCATTTTTCTTAGGCCCTCTGTAAGTATTGGAAAGTAGCAGTAAGTTCTCCCCGGAGCCTTCTCTTCCCCATGTTCGACAAGCTCAACTCTTTCAGCCTGTTCTCATAGGAGAAGTGTTCCAGCCCCCTGATCATTTCTGTGGCTCTCCTCTGACCCACTCCAACAGGTCCATGTCCTGAGTTCGTGTCCTGAGGACTCCAGAGCTGGGCACAGTACCTCAGGTGGAGTCTCACCAGAGCAGAGTAGAAAGGCAAAATCACCTCCCTTGACCTAATTAGTTTGTTAAACTTTTTCATAACTCGCTCCATCATTTTGTTTGGAAAGCTAATTCAGCATGGTTAGGGACTTGAGCCATTGCTGTTCAAACCATGCCAACAAAGGCTTCAGTGTCTTAATGTGTATAGATGCTCCCACTGCAAAGCCTGATGGGACTACTCACATGCCTTGAACTACGCATTGACAACTATTTGCACCCTTCAGCATACGTAGTCATTCAGATGACTATGATCTCATGAATTCTTCCACTTCCCTTTAAATGCTGAAGAGAAATGTGTGCAGATAAAAATTAATTTCTGCTGCCCGGACATGAATATCATAGACAGTTCACTGTTCCTCACAGAGGAAACTTTGAGGGTTTGTTTGGAATTTTTTGTTTGCTTTAAAAATAAGTGAAGATAGAATATTTTATTATCCTAAGTACTATTATAGTTTTAATTTTGCAGTCCTCTTGTCCCCTCTTCACTGTTGATCTACCACTTGTTCATCTGGTGATTAAAAAAATCATCTTTGAACTTTATAAAGTTCAACAGTACTCCAACGCTCTATGTTCATGGACATTTCTTCATATCCTTTCTATACGACATACTAAATTAATGTAATTCTCCTACAATATTCAATAAATTGTCAAATAAGCATTTCATTAAGTAGATTGGTAAGTCCTTTTGGTTGAAACTATAGACTTAGGCTTAGGTCTAAATCCTTCTCATGGAGTGAGATTCTGCATGAAATGACAGGATGGTTTGATTGTAGCAGAAACCCAGTATTCTTGAACCACTGTAGATTTTGAGATAGTAATTTGTTGCTCACAATTAGAGTAAGAAATGGTCACTGTAGTTTTCTTTGAAAAAGAAATAGCACAACTTTGAATCTCCTGGACATCTTTATGTGTTTTGATTTTTCATTTTTAAGGATTGATTTAATATTTTTATTCAAATTGTTCTAATTTGTGGTTATTTGGGGTTTGTTTCACAGCACACCAGTGAAAGTAGCATATTTTCAGACAAGTATTGCATTTTGACTATGTAAGCATATTAAAACTCAGAAATACTGCTTTATTCATGACCTTATTATTCATGTACCATGTTATATTAACAAATAAAGCTATTTAATGACAGCATTTAGTGTGAACCAATACCTTTAAATTTTGCTGATGTTAAATTCTAAGTAACAATGTTTGCACTTTATTTTTTTTTTTTTTCAGAAAAATGCACATGAATTAAATAATGCAATACAGGAGAAACAGCTTAAAACAGCTTAATAGATGACAAAGTTCTGAGTTTGATTTTTTGGTTTAAACTATGTGATTGGTTTATAGTGCATGCTAGAAACAGGGTAACGTTTTTCTAAGCAGTATAAGGAGAGTCGGGTTTGTATAAGGGTCTCATACTTCACAAAAGAAGTAGTTACTAACTCGGCATGTAGGGTTCCCTTTCTGCCATTTTTTTGTCTGTTAGAAACGATTTAGGTTGCCAATATTCCATTTGCTTTAGCATGCTTCGTTATATGCTTCTTTCTATGCACAGTTGTATTGTACGATTTCTTGATTGATTTTCTAAACGAAGCTAAGCTGTATAACACTCCTATGTTGTCTCCTATGTGCATTCTTAAAGTATCTGCTTCACCACAAAATACTGGGCTTTCTCCGGCCTCTTTCCAGCATGAGCTCTCAAAGCATGCAGTAAGTATTGATTAAGGAACCTTTTTGCACAGAAGGGCATGCATTACACTGGGAAGTTTGATGCTAGGGAGGATTGAAGAGCCACAAAAATGATAAACCCTTTGAGCATCACACAGCTTATTCCAGAAGCTGTCTTAACTACTGCTGCTACTACTGTTCTGCTTTTGAGTGCCTTGCAAAAATGAGTGGCTTTTAAAGCATAATAGTTAGAAATTAACAACTGTTCTTTCAGTTCATCTTGCTTTCTTCAATGAAGAGAAAGAAACACAGGGGGTAGGGGGAGCTACCAGGGATGTAATTGCATTCCTTCATGAGAGAAATTTCATACAATTAGTGTGAAGAGGCTTATAGTACAGAGCCACAGACATTGGCAACAGCACTGGATGTCAAGCTGTGACCTCCTCTATCCCACAGACATGCTTGTGTTTCAGTACGGGCATATCCATATATCCACCTTGTTGCATTTCTCTGCCTTCTTATGCCTCTTGTCTACTGCTTCAGCTTCTACCACTGTCTAAAGCTGCTAATGAACTCCACACACTTCATTCTTGAAAATAAATAGCAATAAAGAACTAAAGCATTTGCTTGGTATGTTTTGTCTCATGTTTTTCACCATGATGCTGAATCATGGTGAAATGATTCAGCATCATGGTGAAAATTCAAAATGATGGTGGGGCTATCTGAAAGAGAGAGATGTGCTTGCACGTAAATAAAAATGTTTGGAAAATTGGGTAAATCTCTTTTGTTTTTTATTAGTCATAAGACGCTAGACACCAGGAATTTGAGAAGCAGAGCCAGAGGAAAGAAATTCCTTTCAAGTACAAAAGATCACAATAGTAGAGAAGGTCCCCTATGTCAATTCTCCCATGACTGGATATTTGATGAAGGTTTACCCTGAGGAAACTAAGGACATTTTATTAGAATGAAAATAAAAAAAGTTCACTTGCAGAGGTTTCTTGGTGTTATTTGTATTGTGCCAATAGTCTAAATTATATTAAGATGAAAAAAAGCCAGATTGACCCGATGAAGTCACGAGATGAGAAAAATGTGTTGAAGAACAATGCGATTTTCTAAAAGTATCAAGAAAATGTTTTAATATATCCAAAGTCTCTTTATTCTCCTTCTGTCTTCTTCATCTTTTTCCATCTGTTCTAGATATAACATTTTATTTTATAATTTGCTTTCTTGGATAAGCCTTTCTATAATATTAATGATTCAAAATAGGACTCCCTGACATATTTGTTGTTGGGCGCTCTTGTCCAGTAACACCCTCTTGAAACATTTAGCATCACTTTAAATAAGTCTCTTGATGGTGTACTTGTAGCTTTGTTTTGTCATGCATGACACTATATTTAGCTTTGTGCATAATCCAATTTAACAGTACCTATAATGAGCCTAATGCAGACACAGACAGAAACAGATACCTTTCCATGACTTTGTTCAGTTCTCAGCCAGCATAAATCTCTGGAAAGAATTCAAAACCACAGACAATTCAAAGTCATTCATCTTATATGCCTTATTGCTTAAGCTGAAATACACGGAAGTAAAGAAGAACACAATATGTTTGCAATTACTTGCTATTAGAAACGCTAAGGAAATTATTTGATTCAGTTTTCCATGTGCTAGAGATGCTGTAGTCACGATAGTCTAAGAACTGAAGCTCTGTAGGAAAAAAAGCAATAGATTTAGTTAGATGGCTCTTACTTTTTCTTTGGAGGAAGGAAGTTTTCTGATGAGACTAAATTATTCTAAATTTGAATTATAACAATCTTTTTTTTTCTGAAACTGTACATTTGAGTTAAAAAGGCACCCTTCTGCTGCCAGGCAGAAAGGGACATCAAGGTGCTGATCGACAAGTGGGAACGGCCTAAAGCTGCACCAAGGGAAGTTTAGGCTGGACATCAGGAAAATTTTTTTCTCTGAGAGAGTTGTCAAGCATTGGAACAGACTGCCCAGGGAAGTGGTTGAGTCACCATCCCTGGATGTGTTTAAAAGTTAGGCAGATGAGGTGCTTAGGGATTTGGTTTAGGGGTGATAAAGGTAAGAGTAGGGTTAAAGGTTGGACCTGATGATCTTATAGGTCTTTTCCAGCCTGGATGATTCTCTGATTCTATGTCCTTTCTCAGCTTTTCATTAGTCTGTGGCTTGTTCTTTATCATTTGTCAGTCAGTTAATCTATAGCTAATACACAGCCCTTTAATTTACAGATAATTATTGGTAATATTTAGAATTCATGCATTCAAGCATGAACAACTGATTTTTTTTAGCAAAAGATAAAATGGCAATATTCTGGGGGTAGGTTGGAGCACGGTAGTGCAGATTGTCAGTCTGCATTCATTGTCAGTCAATGAAACAGTGCCTCATGTTGAATGTCAGCTCTGAAAATTAATGTTAAAACATACTTACTTATAGATATCTATTTTCAGCAAAAAAAAAAAAGTG
This sequence comes from Baryphthengus martii, assembly GCA_013396935.1. Classification (NCBI taxonomy): domain Eukaryota; kingdom Metazoa; phylum Chordata; class Aves; order Coraciiformes; family Momotidae; genus Baryphthengus; species Baryphthengus martii. The sequence continues at coordinate 8,121 of VWZK01020466.1, read as the reverse complement.
AACAGAAGTTTGGCCGCAGGAACCAAACTCAGAATATATTTGTTTAATTTACAGCCATTATGATAAAAAGTCTGTCTGAAGGATGATTTCAATGTGTTACTGATGAGGTGGCTGAGGAATATCACAATGCTAAGCCTAGTTTATTGTTGACACATTTTCAACAGTTTCATGGGCGTAGCCTTTACTTGTACAGAAATATTCAAGAGCAAAAGGTAGTGACATAATATTTGAGATACATTTGATCCATCTGATGATTTTTGTTTGATGAACAATAGTGTCCCTGATGAATATTGACTTTCACTTCTCAGTGGCCATTTCTCAGATAGGCAGTCAGCTTGCCTCATACAGTATTAGCAATGGGAATTTACTGAGAGTGGGTAACACTGTTGTTACTTTGACGATAATCCTTCTTTTCAGCATTCAGAGAGAAAATACTACAACAGAGCTGTCAATAACTGTGGGTAATAATAGATACATATCTAATTATGCAGTTAAAACTGAAAACATCTGATAAGTTATATTTAGCATCACAAGCATACCATAATTTTCAAAATAAAGGTAAAAGATGTTTAAATCCCCAAATCCAATATTCTTTTTTGTTCATGAATAAAAGATGAAAGAACAATAATTTCAATCCATACTGAATTCTAACATAATTGGGGAATACTAGAAAGTATATGGGTTATACTCTGAAAAAAAAAAAACACAAGGCTGCTTATATCTTCCCTCAGATTTTGAAGTGTTTCCCTCTGCAGAGATTCCAGCTTGCTCTCTTCAGATCAGGAAGGGTTTCTTGCAGGTATCTGCAGCACCAGTGTGGAGAAGCCAACTAAGAAAATTTCACTGATATTATGGTATCCTTACAAGAACACAAACAATGTCAGAATGTATTTTTAGCTCTTCAAAATATCACTGATAAACTTCATTAAGGAATAATAACAAAAGCATGTGTTTATCCTAGGTAAATCTTGCATAATCCGCAAGATACTGTGCATGTTGCGAACCATGGAAATGGCATTGCATATGTCCTGATGTCTGGTTCCAACCTACCTTTACAGAAAAAAAAAAAAGAGCAGGGCAATCTCAGATATTTACTTTAGGAACTGAGCAAATCAGGGAGGTAAACAGAGGCTTAGAGAAGGCAAGAAAATCAGATGGTATGGATAAGGATTCATTATGGACAGGTGAATGTTCTAAATAATTTCAGCTGTGAACTAATTTCAGTGCCATCTGAGACCACCAGTAAAAATGTTCTGTTATTAAAAGGAAATCCACGTATAATGTTCAAGCATAAGCAGCTTACTGCAAAAGTTATATTCACAACACATAATGGAAAAACATGAACAGATAAAAATACTCAACCTTAAACAGTGAAGCATGGATTTCTCCAGGACGCTGCTACCACTGTCCCAGCCTGCTTTGTCTCTCAGACATGTTTAGTTTTCTGACTCACTCTGCAGCTTTCTTCCCTAACCACCAGGGAATGCATGCAGTGCTTAAGATGTATTGGAGCTGCCTTGCTGAGGCTGGCAGAAAGCTGTGGAGTTGGAAGTTGGCAAAATGCTGCAAGGTGCCCTGAGGAAAAACACGCATCTACAGCCTTCGTTTTTAAACAGATTCCTGCCATATTTCTACCCCACCACTCCCATGCAAACAGTGTCCAATATACAGGAATTAAAGTGGGGTTTACGGTTGTATTGTGCTCATGTATGACGCATGCACCAAAATAATTGTGGTAGCCCTAGTGTCTCCCCACTGTACCGTAAAAATCAGAAACAGTGACTTGTACTTTTCTTTATGAGTGGTTAGTAAGCACAGAGTCTCAGTGAAACACTGAGTGTTGTGCCAGGATAGCCGATAAAATAACCTAGTGACTTCAATTCGCTGGTGTCAGCTTGTAAATCTCTTGTTGTGCAGAGACCTCTTTATCCCTTATGTAGTTACCAGCAACAGGAAGCGTGGGTATTGCAATGTTCCCTGACTTCAGAAGTTAGTATTTGGGTTCTGGTTTCAGACAGTATCAGTAAGATGTCACAAAAGTGAAAAGTTAATCTTCTCAAAGGCTGTAGAGAAAAATCATGACTTCTGATTCAGCCTTATTTCTCTTATACACCCTGTTCATGTCTAATAGCAGTTATTACTCCTTTCAGGGGTATTTCTGACCACGTGTTATCTGGGAACAAACATATACAATAAACCTAATGAGGTTCTATCATTCTGTAGAAATAAATTACAGAAGTCATTACAGTGAGACTCTGAGATCATTTTAACTACGTTACTGAATTACATAGTCACTTCTTGCTCTTTCAAGATGCAGAGGCAAATTTCCTGCAAGAAGGGGGCACAGAGTCTTGTTCTCTAGGCAGGATTTTGTCATAAATAGTCTGTATGACTGCAATCTAGAATGGTTGAGAAATGTTTCCCAGCCCTACCTTGGAGTCCATTGTCCAGACTTTGAGTCAGTCCAGAATCCTCTGTGAATCCTTTGGATTTATAAATTAGCATCTGTGCTGAATGGTACCAGAAAAAAATACGCTTTTCTGTAAGCTTCTCCATTTCACTAAAGAACTGACCAATGATTACTGTTTATTTTGAGAATTTTTTCCTTAAAATAATGAAATAATCCTATATTAAATAGGTTTCCTGCCAAAATATTAGCTTTCAAACATTCTTTTAATCAGTCATATATTCTATCAACCTCATGAGCATTTTTTGTAATCAGGGAAATCAAATTCATGTTTTACAAGGCTCAAGATTTGAAGGACCTTAAGTAAATACCTGGTTATATCCTGAAATCAGAATGTTTTTTCTTACGGATATTTTCGATGAGTTTTTAGTTATGTTCTGTTTTTTTTGGAGAAACTCATTTTTCAAGAGCCACAACAGTGACACCGCTTGTCAGCATTTTAGCCACGGCAATCTATATCCGAAGGAAAAAAAGTCAAACGTATCAATTATTAAATGCTTTCAGATAGATTCTTCTTAAAAAATTTAAAGGAAATGTAGGTGGTCTAGACCTGGCAAAATAAGAAATGGCCTTCAAATCAAATGCTAGCTGAACTAGAAAAAGACTAGAAATAGAAAGAAAACTTTTCATATAGGAAGAAAGTTCAAAGGAGAGTGTTGATTTCTTCACACCCTGCTAGAACCAATTGTATTTCTATATAGCTACTGGTAATCTACATGGACAAAATCTATATCAATATATTCCAAAGACATCTGTTAAACAAATGAAATGAATCATTCTTGGGGAATAAAACTGTGTTACTGTGTTTAAAGCTACCTTCTGAAGTCCTGTAATCTTTCTTTATCTATGTAAATCTGAGGTCATAAAATCAATCAATGCAGTGTTTTTCTCTTCTAAGTTTGTGGTTTTGTGATGTTTCACTGGTAGTGTCATTAAATATTCTACAGGCTGCCTCAGCCCCAGAGATAAGGAGAGAAAGACTACAGAAATACTTTGAGATTTCAGTTTCACATTAGTGTTCCTAAATTATTGTATTCCCTTCTATTTAGGTATGAACAAATAAAGAGGAGAAAACAAAGTAGACTCCAAATGGAATTCTGTTATGATGCAAATTCATTTTCTGTTACTAAACACAAATGAAAATAGAAAAAGAGGTGAGCCTACTAGCATTCCTTTGTTCTTCATTTGTGTGTAGCGTACCAGAAGTACATCTTTCAGATGGTCAGTACAAAGGAAATGATGGAATAGTGATGCTTACATACAACTTGTTGTTCTCCCTGTGAAAAAATTTCTTTTGATCCAATTATTTTGACAACTCTTACTTGAGAGTAGTATATAAATGCATAAAAGAGAGAGAAAATGGTTTGCTAACTATACACTTGGAGCTGAAATATGAAATGATACAGTATGGATTCAAGATAGTGTAGATTCTAAATGGTAGGTTCCCAATGATCCAATTTTCTCAAATACAATTCCTGTTGTACATATTTGCATTGCACAATGTTAAATACTTTTCAGATGTCAGTCTATTATATGCTTTGTTTCTCTCTTACCTCCACTATTTTTATAGTAGTCACTTTCCTGGGCATTGATTTGTCAAACAAGAATGTTTTTGTAGAAAAAAAAGCTTGAATAGATGAATCTAATAGAGCTTTCCTCATTCTTGCATATGCAAATGCTAATTAATGCTTTATAAGTCATATCCAGTGAATGCCAACATTTCTGGTGAGTTAGAAAATCTTGCCATTCACTTTGTGAGTTTGGGAGGGGAGGATTTCAATGGTGAAAATCTGATTTAGCAAACTTGTACATTTAATGTGCAACTGCACCTTCAGGACTCAAAGGAAAAAAGAGTGCCTGTGGACTTCCTATGGAGATGTTAAATGTCAGAAAGTCTGTACGCCAATTTTTTCACTCTTTGAAAAATGCAGCCTACACAATTAGTACTATGCTCACTTTTCAAAAGAATTGTTAGCATATGTTCTATCGGCTTTCATTCATCTTATTTGCATTCCTATTTGCCACATTTGCTAGATAGAAAATTCAGTCTTTTTTTTGTGGGTATACAGAATCTTGAAAATACCATTAATTGGATACTGAAATGTTTAAAAACGTTAAGTTGTTCTGCAGTCCTTGCACTTGTCCATAATACAAACTAGCATGAACCAGTGAAATATGATTGGCATGAATATGTCTATGAAAACAACAAACTTCATAGGGGCATTTCTGATTTGTTTTAATGGATATAAAGCGTATCCATAGGCCAGATGTCTCAAACTGCATATGAGCATAAAGAGCAAATTCTCTCTGAACCTTTCTAGATGTTTCTTCTGTGGAATTTGTAAAGCTTATACACAATAAATTTCTTTCTTCTATTGTGAAGGCTTACAGGGCTATATTGGTATGAATAAAGCTAGTTTCATGCCACTGCAACTCTGTAATTACTATCCACCTAATTAAAATAGTGAATAAGGAGTGTCTGTAGAGCACTCTGAATCATATGGTTTTGTTTTAGCTAGTCCCGTGAAGAGCAGGGAGGTGGACTCGATGATCCATACAGGGCCTTTCCAACTTGAGATATTCCATGATTCTATAGTTCTATGAACATACCAGTGTGAGGTACAGAACTATGTAGGAGAAGGGAACATTTTTCTTGGTTCACGCATGCTTGTTAGTTCCCACAAGTAACTTCTGTGTTTCTGTTTCTGTTCATTGTGTCAATGCTGAGCTAGGAAGAAGGAGCTCAGGCAAATCTTTCACATAGTGCAGAAGTTTAGGGTTGTTCATTGGCATCCCATTCATCCAGTCCCATGTGATATGCTTACTGTGATTTAGCTACACAGTTTTGCACGCACATATATGCACACAAGCACACATATGCGCATACATACCTTTAATATTGGATGAGATTCCATGAAGTCTTACCAAGGTTTACCTTGCTAAAGTAGTAGTGCTACCATCTTAATGCAGACAAGGTAACAATTAGTCTTGAGACTTCAAAAGCTTTCAAGTCCTGTAACACACAGCACCTTCAGCTGCTTTACCCGTCTGACAGTGTTGGTGCGGCTGCTGCACATTTAGATGGATGAAGATTCAGATACTGAGGCTGGCAAAATATTCCATTAAATAAAGGAGTTACAGACCTCTGACAGCAGAGAAACAGATTCAGTAGCACTAAAGGTCCCTTCTGGTTTAGCGTGACATGCTTCTGCCGTCGAGGCAAAGATCCCTTTCTGCAGCACACCCTGCCAGCATCTCTCTTTATGAAGTGAAAAATAAATACATAGGCTTCTGCAAATGGTAGCTATGGTAATATGGCATGGAGAAGGAAGCATTCTCCTAAGTAGTGAAGTATAAAGTGATTTTAGGTTTTAAGGGTCACATTTTTAAAGTCCACCCAGACAGCAGCAGGAGACACTTGGCTATCACAGAACAGAGGTGGTATATGCTGTATCTCAGAGATATACTGTCAAGAAGTATTCCCATATTTTGCACTGTTTTATACTCCTCGGTAGTTGCAGTCTTTATTGCCTCCTCTGATCTGAAGAGGCTTTTAAAAGCGACAATTTGACTGTCAAATTTGGATGCAAATATTTACAATTTAGCATCCTTATCTCAGACCCCTATATACATATTCTTTTTGCATTAATTTGTATTCTGTTAATAACGGTATTATTATTATATAATGTCGGCGAGGAGCAAAACAGCGACAACAGCAGTGGTAAGTTCTGTAGCCGAGTGTGAGACTCGGGCAGATACGGGGCTCCCAAGGCCAGGGGAACCCAAGGATGAGCATGGTGAGACCCGGCAGGAGCCGGCGGCTTTCACGTGGAGAAGGCCAAGAGGGTGACGTGACTGGGGGTGTTACCGGGGCAATCGTGGGAGATTCAAACACAGTGAAACCGCAAGTGCTGCTTGGTCGGTGAGGAGCGAAGCAGCGGCCTTCTCACTGTGAGCGCGAGCAGGGCTGGCAGATGAGTCAGCCATGGTCTTTGCCTGGTGGGAGGCAGGGATCTCTGTGATGAATGTGGGAAGCCAGGTAGAGCTCCCACGGAAGCACGCAGCTGTCTGGGTCACGGGCTGCAGGGAGTGCCAGAGCCTTGCGCTGGCAGCAAGTGGCAGCCATGAAAACTACTGCATTCACTGTGACCAGGTGAATGATCTGCTTAGCCTGGTGCCAGAGATAAGTGAGAAGGCTGAAAGGTTGTGGAGCATCAGGAAGCTGGTAGAGCCAGGCTCTGCCCACCTTGAAACAGAATCAGGAGTATCCACCAAAGAGTACCCAGGATCAAGGGGCCTCAGTATCCTGGCCCTGTCAGGACAAAGGTAGAAGCCTGAATGAAGAGAGTGAGTGGAGGTGCGTTAATGGCAGGGGCAGGAGGCGAAATCCTCTCCTGCCCACCTCACCCCCTCAGGTGCCTCTGAGCAGCAGATACGAGGTCCTGGTTGAGGAAGAACAACCAAATGAGGATGGGGACAACAGGGAAGCTACACTAGAGCGGCCTAGACAACCAGACAGGCCTATAGACTGAACCACCACCACACACAAAAGGAAGAAGGGGTTTAGTTGTAGGAGACTCTGCTCTGAGAGGTACAGAGGGTCCAATATGCCATGTGGACCCTCCTCACAGGGAGGTCTGCTGTCTCCCTGGAGCCCGGGTAAGGGACATCACTAGGAAACTCCCTGCTTAGTGAGTCCTCAGACTACTACCCACTACTAATTTGCCATGTGAGTAGAGAGGACACAGCATGTAGTTCAAGAATGGTCAAGAAAGACTTTAGGGCTTTGGGACGGTTAGTGAGAGAATCTGAGGCACAGGTTATTTTCTCATCCCTCCTTCCAGTTGAAAGCAGTGACATTGGAAGGAACAGAAGGATAGAATATATCAATTCATGGCTTCGGGGCTGGTGTCACCATCACAATTTTGGCATTTTTGATAATGGGACCCTCTGTGAGGACTGTGGCCTGCTAGGAAAGGATGGGATCCACCTGTCTAGAAAAGACAGGGCAATCTTTGGTAGCAGGCTGGCCAGCTTGGTGAGGCGGGCTTCAAATTGAGAGATGTGGGGGGAGGGATCCAAAATGGTAATGCCCACATCATCACCACTGCAGCCAACTGGGGAGTAGGACAGGCCAATCAGGGTAGTGTAGAATGTGCCTCAGCTGTCTCCTTAGATGAGAATAAAAAGACTGACCACCTAAAGTGCATGTATACCCATGTGCGTTGTCTGGGCAACAGACAACAGGCTATCGATGGCTACAAGCTGTTCAGAAGGGACAGGAGAGGAAGAAGGGGTGGAAGTGTTGCCCTCTATGTAAAGCGGATAGAGCGTGAAGAATTGTCCCTAAAGCACAGCCATGAGCAGGTCGAAAGCTTATGGGTAGGGATTAGAGATCAGGACAACAAAGGGAACCTTGTGGTTGGAGTCCACTACAGGCTGCCCGATCAAGTGGAGCCTATTGACGAAGCCTTCTTACTCCAGCTCGAGGAGACTTTGTGATCACAGACTCTCATCATGCTGGGGGATTTTAACCACCCTGACATCTGTTGGAAGAGTAGTAGCACAGTAAGCTGTAGGCAATCCAGGAGACTCCTGGAATGCCTGGATGACAATTTCTTATGCCAAGAAATTAACAGCCCTACCTGAGGGGA
>VWZK01020464.1:0-12312 GCA_013396935.1 Baryphthengus martii | reverse complement strand
GGTGACGGTGACATAATTGCCATCAGGGAAGTAGGGGGAGGTTGGGTTTGATACTGTTTTTTTAATATATTTGTATATATTCCATTTTATTATTATTATTTTCATTTTCATTAAACGTGTTCTAATTTCCTTTTCTAATCAGTAAGTCTCTCTCCCTTATTCTCTTTCTCTTCTTCTTTGGGGAAGGAGGGGAATTAACAGAGAGCATCTGTTACAGGTCTAGCAGGCTGCCCTGACCCTAAACCGTGACATCTCAACAGAAAAAAATTCTCCCTTCGCAATTGGTACTAGCTCTAATTTGTGCCATGGTGATAGAGATCAGTTTATCCTGATGCAGACACATCTGGTTAGTTGTCTGTCTTTTCAGTTTTAACTGATTTTACTGACTTGTGGCATGATTCATTTGCTGATGCAAGTATGATTAGGCATGTTGAAGTGTCCTAGATTATCTTGCATAGTTTCAGACACTGCTCAAGAAGGACATTACTACTACTTCTGTGTCATATAGACCAGCTATACACAGATGTCTTCAACAGCGTCTGATGTCAAATTCCATTAGCAATTATGTTTGGACAAATTAATTCCTATATCTTCACTAACCAGCATATTAATTTAGATTAATTTAGTTATTTTTATCTATATACATTCAATTCAGGGCCTCAATTAAGTTGCATACAGATGGTGTCTAGTGGCATTTCAGATTTCTTAGTAGATTTCACCTGGCTTCCAGATGTTGTTTCAGAAGGGCAGAGATGTTCCCTAGACTGTCATATTTGCCAACATTCTGAAGAAGTCCACGGGTAGACATTTCTATTTAAGCAAAAAAAGTCCCATACTAAGTTCCTAAAATCTGGAGCTGAATTCTACAATTACTATTTTTGGAACAGAGAAAGTAATTTTTCATTTTGAATTTATCAAGGACACCAGATTATTTCAAAATATATTTGAAATGGAAAATCTGCTGAAACAGACTGTCACAAAAAAAAAGAAAAAAAAAAACAACAAAAAAAAACAACACAAAAACACCCAACATTTTTTGATATTGTAGTCTCATAAAAGAACTAATGACAAGCTGTTTGCTCTGCTCATGAACTAATTTTGTTTAATCTTCTATAACATTCCTGTAACATAATTTTAAACTATTTTATCTCACTTTTTTTTTTCTGCTTTGCTGTTTTTGTGTTCCAAATAATATTAGTTTATTTTAATTTTCCACAGTAACTTAAAATAGTCATTCCATGAAACACGGACATGTTCATAAATATGTTTTGGCATCTTCTAGGAAGCATGCATTTTAAAGATATTATTGTTTAGGAATTATTATTTTTTTTCACAGTTTCAGAAGCTTCTGAAAGCTTTAGTACTCTATTCTCTAACTAACTCTCCCATAGAAAGTTTATTCTCTTATGTTTCTTGATTATAATGACACTGAGTTGTATCCTCTTTGTTTTGTTTTAATCCATTGTGATTTTCTAGTAAAACTGCTTCTTTCTTCATCAGGTGGGAATTTTTGGTGAGGAATAATACTAAGGATTTTTCTTAAGTTTTTTATGAAGTCACTGGGTTAAAGGAATTGAATTTCTTATCATCTACTTCATTTGTTCATACAAGTTTTATTGTCAGGCTTTGTTTTAATAGGAAATGGTTGCATCTAAATTGTATGACAGATACATTATCTGCCACGTAGAGTAAGTTCATCAATACCATTCAAAGCAGCTGATCTTTTCGCACAGGCTGCTGCATGTTCCCATCCCAAGAGCAGGTGAGTGCTCTCTACCTCCCTTCATACAATGGTATCCATGAAGCAGATGGAGTAGGAGAGTGTATACTTGCTCTCATGCTGCTGTGTAGTCGGGACATACCCAAAAGAGGTGGCCAAGTCAAGAAGGTGAAAAGTGTTCCTGGAGCCTTACCTTTCAGACACTGCTAATTAACTTTTCTTCCACTATCTTTAGAAGAAAAACCCACCCACCCACCTACTTCCTATCTCCCATTTGATTTTATTGCATTCTCTAAGACATAAGAACAACTGAAATACTAACGTCCATCTAGAGCCCAGTGATTGTACTAACCAGATGTGGTTTTTTAAAAAATATTTCGATATGGCTTATATGGTATTTATTATGTGACAAGATGAACATCTCTTGGAATCAGCTGCATGAACAGTCATTCTAGAAAGCTATAGTTCAAACTCCTCGAAACTTCTAACCCCCACTGAATAATTTTAGAGTGTGGACACATGTATTAGCATTGTCACTAGTTGACATCATATCATTATCTGAGACTTGTAACTTAGATATCTATACTTATAGGTTGAACCTAGTGAACAATGTATCACTTTATGCCTCATTCTAATGAATCCTCTACCTAAAAGGAGGAGTTTCTGTAAAAAAGGGAAGTAATTTTGATTCTTATGTATGTCTTCCACTCAGTCAAAAGAGAAAAAAACCCATCTGATGTTGCCTAATAAACTGGGCTTTCTGATATAGAAGCCATAATGTGGCCAAACAAACTAGATTTCTGTTTCCTTGTAGTCATTGATCTCCACATTTTCTAAAGCATTTTAATAGCTAAAAAATCCCAAATCCCTACGAGAGCCCAAAAGTTTGATTTTATAGACTAAACCAAACAATATTAAACCTTTAAAAAAAAAAACAAAGAAAAACCCCAAAATATTCAAAATTTAAAATAGAAATCTTATTACATTAGCACAATCAAATAAAATGGGGGGGGGAGGGAAGGAGGGGAAGGAAAACACTAAAACACTTCTTCCTCTGTTCTAGTATTTTACTAAACCTTTCTAGACCTTCAAGAAAGGCCATGGAACAATGAGAAAAAAATGAACCTAGGCTGTAGGAAATATAAAAATACAATATATCCCTCTTAAAAAAGCAATGAAATCAAAATATCCACATTCCCACATTAAGCATTAATCTTCACACTATTCAGGCTTTGCAAGCGTATTGTTACAAAACTGGGTCATTTTCCTTGAAAAATATTACAATATTGCAACTAAGAATAATGTCAAAAATTATACCCAGAAAATACATCAGTGAAGATGAAAGAAAGTAGGACAATTATATTTAATTTATACTTCTGACTAAAATGCTTATAAACAATACAAGACAGAAATTACCTACTAGTTGTCATATGAGTCCTCAGAACTTATCTGTATTTCAGGCTAGTATAGAATCCTAACTTTCTATGTCTCTAAAAATTAATATTTATCATCCAGAAAGTAAAAGAACTTTTTTTCACCATAAAATCTCACTGCTTACTTTGCATAGTGAAGTACTTATTTTCTTATCTGTCAGGAATAAAACTGAAATATCTTTTCAATAAACTATGAAGAAACTTTCACAACCACAGTATTTTGTTTTCATTTGACAGGAGTATTTGTGACCATCTTGGGGGCTGTTCTTGAGAAAGCAACTCTTTGGCAAATGACACTGTCATCATTGTATCAATATGATTCAATCTTATATTATCTAATTAGACAACAGTATACACTATTTTACTTATGCTATGCATGATGAATTCTCTTTTATCTTTTTTTTTTTTATTTGTTTTACTACTGATATTTCTTAACTGGATTCGTAATATATGGTTATGGACAATAGGGTCACATTCACGTATTCTGTGTCAAATAAGAGACAGAAGTAAAGCTTACTAAGTGAAATTTCTAATGACAGTCTAAAATAAGATTTTTGTTATAATTTTGTTAAAATGAATTTATTACATTTTTTGTACTATGACAATAATGTGTTGGTATTTTTATTCTATAATCTATTTCAGTCAGTTTCAGTTTTCATAGAAATAATGATAACATAGCAATTAGCTGTATTTATTCCTATCCTTATATCGCTAAGTATCATTACACATCTGAGATTTCTATGTTACTAAATAAAAGGAAGTAAGGGGATGAATTTTCACACTGTGGATTACTCCTTTTACTAGCTTTCTTTTGGACCACTCTTAGATATATCTTTCCAAGACCATGTGGGTTCTAGCAGAGACTTATCCTAACAAACATCTGGCTCAGTTCCAGAATGAGTTGATTCAGTTTCTGTCCTTTTTTTTTGCTTAATAGCTTAGACATACCACGAGAATCTTGTCTTAGTGGTTATCTTGTCATTTCTATTCTCAGAAGGGTGACACCTATAAAACTTCATTTATTAAAAATAAAATGTCACGTGATAAAAACAGAGACTGTAAAGAACTCTGACAGGGATAGCAACAATGGACGTAGGAATTTATTATTACAGTATAGGTCACACTGGAATTTTAGAGATACACAGTGTTTTCTTTTAAGAAAAAGAAGAACTTTTTCCAAAGGTAACAATTTAGAATACATGTCTGAAAGCTCCTTTTAAGATTAAAAATCAGCTACATTAACACTTATATCTATAATTCCATCATTCTTTAGTTATCTTACTGAATTGCCCTCAAACTCACACTTGTTCTACTAGCTTTAGTTGGTGTAGCTTCACTGCACACCTCCATTCATACTTTATAAACACAAAGTATAACTAAATAATGTAATCTGTATTTTGTTGTGATATCATTCTCTGTGCATTCACTTTTGTCTCCAGTAATTTATGGTGTTAACTGCACATAGACATTATCCACTTAAGATACGATAAAAGCTGTGGAATGAATACTGTATTTGAAAACCTTCTAGCCAATCAGCAATTAAAATGTAAAAAAACAAGCAAATATCTGTATCTGAATTTACCTCTAAGGGAATTTAAAACTAAAATTGAACTCTCAAAGATTTGAATATCATTATAAGTATCAAATATGTATTCCACAAACATGCTTCTTTTGGAAAACCAGTAATGTTAGTAAAAATAAATTATACCTATTTAAAATAGATTATGCTAAAGAGAAACATATGAGCAGACTTCTAATTCCAGATACTGGAGTGATGGCAGTAAATGAACTACCGAGATAGATGTCCCTGTTAATATTATATTATTAAAACACGATTTCATAGTCTTCAAATAGTACTTTTTCAATATGTCATTTCCCTGTTACCAAATTAGACAGAGCTTCGCAGAGAGAAAACATCTACCACACTTCTGGTGAAAAAAAAAATCGACAACAAAGTCCCACAAAAAAAAACACCAAAAAAAAACAACCTGATGAGCTATCTTATATCTTATAAATCAAAGTTCAAGAAGACTCAGAAGATATATTTTTGCTAATTGTCTGTGACTTTAAGGTGAAAATTTAAAAATATATCTGACATAACTTAGAAATTCCCAAATCTTTGCATACTTCCTCCATCCTCACCTGAATCTTGTATGCTTACTGCAATATGCAAAGTTCTTACCTTACTGGTGAAATAAGGACAATTAAGGTCTCGGATAGCACATCATTATTTTTGGCATCATGCATATAATGCATCACTTTGCAGAAATAAGAGATTAGCTACTTGTTTAAAAATGGAAAGCAATCCAACTCTGCTCAGTCTCTACTCACAGAATTTCTGATTGTCTGAATGGAAATATTTTTGCCTAGCAGGTCATGTGAGAAGAGGTTTATTTACATATTTATAAAATATTAATATATATTTATAGACTTATAAATAAAACCCCTATACCAGTAAAGTGAAATATTTAAAATTAAGACTTTCAGGACAACTAATCTGATTGCCACAAATGTAACTCTTTTTACCCAAATAGAATAGATAAAATATATATATAAATGAAAATGGTATTTTTCCCCACTGCGCAAGTGACAAAACCAAATATATTTTTATTCACAACAAACAGAAGAATTATTTGCTTATGAGATTTAGCTAAGGCTATTTAATGTGGCTTAACTTCTGTTAAGAAAGAGATGGTTTTGTTCTCTCCTCTTCATCTTTTTCAATCCACATACAAGAGAGAAATGGAAGGAATCTATACTTGGTATACATGAAACACCTTAATTACTGTAATGTACTGTGTAACCATTGGCGAAGCGTGGAAGGAAAATAAGTAGTAGTTCTTTGGCATGTAACTTTCTCCAGTCAGAACTGAATACTTTTAGGCAACTCAGAGAACACTGAAAGAAATTAACTTCCACAACAACATAGATTTTACAACCTTTGTGAAAACACATTTGTGAATATTCATTTAAATATTTTAAAATCTGAGTCCTGAAATTAAATTCTAAAATGCTTATCCAAGAAAATGTGAGTGAAGTGATAATTTTTTAGCCCACAAGTCAGTCCGAAGTCAGTGAAAAACAAAGGAAAACTGAAAGAAGTCCCTGGAGAACTTGTGTGTCAGTTGAGTATAAGTCATTCATTCATTAGAAGTGGAGTTCATCCTGCCAAACTTCAGTGAACTAACAATTGTAAAGTCTCAGCAACTCAGCTCTTTACAGGAGCTTTCAGTAGAAGAGTCATCCATTGTATTCCATGAGATAAAATAGTTCCTCTGCTTTGTGAGGTTTATAGCTAACTGTACCTGTATCAAAAAATCTCTGAAGGAAAGCAGAATGACTTCTGAGCTGTATTGTGAAAATTTGGGGATTGTGAAAATGTGAAAGACTGTTTCCTATTTCATGTATTTATATACATATTTCATATATTTATACATGTGTGTCTTTCATGTATCATGAAATGGCACATTGGAAGTTTTGATATGTATATGTACATGTATATGTATACGTATATGTATGTGTATACATATATGGTAACAAAGATCTGAATGAAATGTTCTTTAGAAGCCATTGAGATAAAAACACCTGCCTTCGTAGAGAGCAAATAAAAATGGAGTCTTTAATCTACAGTGTCACCATGATTTAGGAAAGGATCCTGTTCAGAAAAGAGAATTTTTATGATCTTAATCTGAAGAACACTAGATTTCTGTAGCTTCTTATATTGAAAGCGATACCTATATACTAGGACAGATCCAAAAATAATCAAACTAAGTATCTAAGTCTTGACATTGTCTTCAGCTATTTTAGCATGAACCTGGACTCATAGAATCATAGAATTACTCAGTTTAGAAAAGGCTCTTAAGATCATCAAGTCCAGTGGTTAACCCAGCACTGCCAGGTCACCACTCAGCAATCATAGAATCATAGAATAGTCAGGGTTCCGTAAGCAACACATCTACAAATCTTTTAAATAACTCCGGGGATGGTGTCTCCCTTTAGACCTTCACCAGCTTAATTGCTCTTCTTTAGACATGCTCCAGCACCTCAATGTCTTTCTTGTAATGACGGGCCAAAAACTAAACACAGTAATATTCAAGGGGTGGTCTGACTAGTGTTGAGTACTTGGGGCCAATTGCTTCCCTAGTCTTGCTGGCCACACTGTTTCTGAAACAGGCCAGAATGCTGTTGGCTTTTTTGTCTACCTGGGCACACTGCGGGCTCATGTTCAGTCAACTCCTCTTCATCCTTATCTGTTTTTCCCTTCTAAGACAAGTAAGAGATAAGGAGATACTTTAAAAAGTGGAACTAAATACATGATTCGGAATATTTTAATTTTTTTAGATTTTATTTTTATTTTTTTTAGTTTCAAAACATGTGTTCTATTCCAAGTTTTTCTATGGATTCTTAATAGAATATCAGAATATCAGTTCAATTGACAAATTAAAATAAAATTATGAATAAATATTTTTTATGTTGGACAGAGTGACAATTCAATCACTCTGCTCAAAAGCCACCAATGAAATGTTACAACAGGTGCTTTTGGAAGAATCAGCAATTTATGATTTGGTAGCTTTATTTTAGTACTTTACTCTCAAGAATATTATCAAAGATTTATTTTTTTTTCTCCATTAACAGACATGTATTATTTATATATTAGTTTGGAGTGATTTAGAGTATGATGGACTCATCGTGGTGTCTCACTCATTCACAGTTCGTTCCTGCAACCACTATTCACCTAAAGAAATCTTGATTCAATAGTGACCTTGGATTTAACGTGTATTTTTCACTGGTTTATACCTAAAAAAGCCTAACCTTGGACTGTTTGAAAAGAGATTATCTCCCTGCACGAAATCCATCTTCTTGTCTTTGTATTTTGATTATAAAGTTATAAGGACTGTAAAATATTTGATTCATTTCTTCTTTCCCCATGAATAGAAAATTACTCTTACTGCATCTATTTTCCATTCCTTAATTATTTATGAATAAATAAAAGTCAACAGCTGAAACTAAACCTCTAAAATGGCAACAAACTGGTTCTTTAAAGTAGACATATAGTCAACTTCTGATTTTCAAATTCAGAATTAGAAGCTCATAGGTTTATTGTGGGTAATAAACCAAAAGAGATATCTGAAATAACTTTTTTCTCAGATGTACAGAAATCAATTCTTATCCTCTATTAGTCTGAGCTTTACAATATCTGAATTTGAATCATGGATAGACCTATGGAGGCACAAAGATACAGATTCAGTCAGCACATCTTCATGCATTTAGTCTGGGATTCATTTCTCTTATCTTTAAATATTTACAATATAGACATGTATATTTGTCTTCCTGGATTCTCTTTATAGTGAAGAAAGAAAAATGGGTACTTGCAATGAACAATTAATCTGAAAATGCTAAATGTCTGCTTTATGATGGAGTGAATCGTTCCCCTAGATGTGCCTGTTTTTCTTCACTGATTATAAAGACAGTCTAAACATCTAAATCAGATGGAGAGATATGCAACACGGACGCCTGTGTTTGATCAGATGAACTCATTTCCCAGGTGCTTCTGTCAGGAAGTCTGTTCTCTTCAGACCTGATAAATTGTAAACTCTCAGAATAGTTTCTGGCTTACTTTGAACCTTGGCTAGCCAGCATTTTCTCAGGTATAGCTGGGTGGCAAATACAAGTCAAGGATCATTTCTAACAAGCAATTTAATATGGGCTAACTGTTCTGGAGAGTAAAATAATTTAACACAGCACATGCGCATCATTCTGTACTGACTGACTTCAGTGCCAGAGATTAGTCATGGGCATGTTTAATTTACAGCATGCAGTCCCTATGGCTGTGATCTCCACACTTGCTTGCTGCAAGCAACAATTCTGAACAAGTTATTCAGACAGAAATCATATCTTATTCTCCATATTGGTCTCAGTCTAAATATTTGATATCCCATAGCCACAATCAGTGCTAGCAGGCTAATATTTTGGGACACATATTCTATGGTCAGCATTAAAAATATTAAAATGGCATTCTGGGCTTCCATTTAAATCTCCCTTTAGATCAATACCCATCTGTATCCAGTAACGGACACTTAAGATAAAAAAATACAAAACATAGAAACATTTTCCATTTAGCATACTTTTCCTCTCTCCATCTCCTGGTGCATTCTCAAAACTTTCATTCAAATTTCTTGCACATTCAGAAGGATAGTTAAGAAGTTTCCACAATCCTAACCTTAATCCAGCCAAACTCTCCTTTACTTTGTGGATATCATATGATTGAGTTAGAGATTCCATCTGCAGAATCATATAATTACAGAATAGTTTGAGTTGGAAGGGACCTTAAATTCCAACCCCTCTCTGTCACAGACAGGAACACCTTCCAGTAGATCAGGTTGCACAGAATCATCGCTTCTTTCTTTCAATAGAAATACAGTGAATGTACTAACACTATTCAACACTGATGTAAGGGGAAAGGACAAATTAGTCCAACAAAGCACACTTGAAAACCTGTGACTAGAAATGTTGGACAAAGAAACAGTCTCTGTTCTTCAGTGAATAAAAAGTAGTGTGTGTGGTATGATATTTCAAATCAATGCAGGACACTGAAAACATCACAGGATAAAGCATCTTCCTCATGACCCAGACTGCATGCTAGGCACTATTTTCTATTTATAGGTATCCTGAATTTCAATCATATTATCAGCTACATGCTGAGTCTGGCAACATATCTAATTTCATGTTGAACCACCTGACTGCCTTTTCTCTAAAATCACTTTCCCAGTCTTATTGTCACTGACCTAGGAAAGGTTAGCCATAAATCTTTTTCTCAGCAAGGGTGCTGATAGTTTAAGAGCTTCTCTAATAAGCAATACTGCATTTCTGAGCTTATAACCAAAACAGCATGAACTGTCATATCTTTCTGAGAAGTATTTAGATAGGGTTGTGTAAATCCAACAGGTTAGTGAATAAATTTGCTGATGTTTTGTATATCCATGTCCAAGAGATTATTTTTTCATTGGTGCTTATTCAGTCATGTTTTGCTGTTGGTGATGAATAGTCATTCATATTACCTAGTCATAGTCTCTGCTTCACTAACTTTTAAGTAAACTAGAACTGAGTACCTCTTACATGCAGGCTATCCCTATCTGACAGAATGAAAATCAAACCCTTTTCAGTGCTAAGCGTGATATCGTTTATTCCATTTATTAAAGAATCTACAAGTTATTATCGGGGACATAAAGCAAAATCTTCAAACTGAAAATCTACAATTTATTATCCTAGACTTACCTCAATTTTTATCTGAGTTAATTGTTTCTCCATGTCACTGAAACTGACTGCATCAGACAAAAGGACGATATGTCTACTTTGTTTCCATTTAAATCAGTTGTGCCTGCTAGGAATTACTGCTTTTTAAGACCACGTTAGTTACAACCTAAGAGTGATCTTTTGTTTGTCAAGAGACTATTACTATACCTGAACAGTGAACCTGATGAACAGTTTGATGACAAAATAACAGTGATATTTCAAGTCATCAAAGAAAAATCTGTGCTAATGTATTTTTTAAAATGCTGTGGGTTTTTGAGCTCTTACAGGCTCATGTGGGAGGAAAAATGTTGGAAATGTATTATACTGTGATAAATATACTTTCTGGTTGGCGAATACCTCAGCCTTTAATTGCACAGAAAGGCCATTTATAGTCTCTCATTTGCCAATAGACAGAATGGCATTTCTTCAAGCTCATAACTAAAATAAAATAAACTCAAATATTAAGCCTATAGTTTTTTTCAGAGCATGACATGTCCACATAATGTTTCAAAGACATAAGATAAAACTATGACAAAAAAAGGAAAGATAAGTATGACAAAAATATAGATATCTAATGCTTTCAGCTATGTAAAAGTAAATTTGGAGTCCATTGATCCTCCTATATTTTTCTTAGGAAAGATAGCCTAAGACTGATATGATTGTCGATGAAACAAGGACGTTATCTGACTTTGATTTTATTTCTGTCAAAAAACTCAGAATAATATATTCATTTACAACACCAAGTAAAGTAAAAAGTAAATAGTAGATTATTTTCAAAAGCACTGCTCCTGAAGCAAGATACATGCAAAGTTACAAAGCTTGACCCTACCAAGCTTGTTGTGGATAAATAAAACCATGCAATTTCTTCACTATATTTACTAAAATTCATTAAATTAGCAACCAAATATGTAGTTTAAGTTAATGCACTAAATTTGCGGGCCACAAAAGGATATTAATGAGTGTTAACTAGTATACCATTAATGAATAAAATACACGTCAAGTATACATTCTATGTGGCTCAAAAAGTGTAATCAGTACAGCGATATGCAGATAGTACGAAAGAGTGTGTACTGCATTAGATGTAGATCTACAATTTAGACAACTCTTGTAGTACAAAGATACAGTTTCTACTTGGACTTAAAATGGTTTAATGACTTCTTGGCTATCACTTGTCATTATTCACTTTATCTGTTCAGAGAGAATGATCAAATTCTAATTAATTATATGGATCCAAATACTTTTGAATATGCAAAAAATAATATAAAAAATAAAGTGCTGAGGTAAAATAGTGTGTCTTGTTTTTTCTTCTCCTCTGAACTTTTTTGAGTTAACTATTCAAATGCATCATAAAAGGTTGATATACATCCACTAACTTCCTGTGCTAGTCATACTGAATGCATCAAAAAGAAGAGATGGTGTTCTAGTAAATTTCTGGATTTTCGAAGGAATATTGCGTCTCCTTATGGCAGCAGCTCTGCCATAGAACAAAACAGCAAGAGGTGTAAAACTTCAGGAATTTGGATTTTATCCTTAGGAAACCTGGGGAGCTAAGTCTGCACTCATAAACTTGAATCAGTAAACTGAAGTCTGTCTGTCTTGCTTCTGGTTACTACTCATATACCCATTTTCATGGAGAGTGCTGTTATACTGACTGAAAATAGCGTAAGATGCTTTAACATAATTGCTACTTTACACAAGCCTGTTTTCCTTTTATGTTCAAAATGGAGATTATTTTAAAGCACCATTTTCCATATTCATCATGCTGACAAGTTTCCATGGAAACAGGAAAAAAGTAATAGCTGAGTCCTAGGAACTCTTCCTCAACTTGGTGACTAAACAGAATCCCACTTTGAGTGAAAAGAGAAG
>VWZK01020463.1:69440-116318 GCA_013396935.1 Baryphthengus martii | reverse complement strand
GGAGCATCTCTCCTATGAAGACAGGCTGATAGAGCTGGGGTTATTCAGTCTTGAGAAGAGCNTGCATGATACATAGAGATATTTTAGATCCCTTAAGACATGATGTGACATGAAATGGCCCTGAGTGCCTATGTTCAGGCAACAGAGTTTCACCCCAGGTTTCTACAGGCTGTAATAATGGCTTTAACATCTAGCTAACATACAGACACCTCCATTGAAGATAAGAAAATTTAGATGTGGAAATCTGGAGCTAAATCCCGCTCTGAGTGACACACTAGATGGGAACAATAGCAAATAAAAGTGTAGCCTGGATTGAAATAAATGTTCATTTTAAATGGTTGATAATTGTAGATACACTGCTGTCAGGAACAAGGAAAACAATTGAAATAGAACACGTTAACTAATATGCTGTTGTAGGAATTTAGCTATCCAGATGAAATGAATTAATTTCCATCAATACAAATAACTAGAGCAGTCTCAGAAGAAACTTCACTGAGGATGCAGTCGGAAAGACAAGATGAATAATCTTGTTTGCTAGCATTGGTAATCCTGTTCTGTTGCTAGACTAGCAGGTGTGAATTTCAGAAAATCCAGTGTGGATTCAGCTTAGACCTTTACTTCTCAGAAATCTTGACAGTCCTTGAAATTTTTGGCCAACACTTATGGCTTTCCAGTATCTGGAGGGAACCTACAAGAAAGCTGGTGAGGGACTTTTTAGGATGTCGGGTAGTGGTAGGACTAGGGGGAATGGATTCAAACTAGAGGAGGGTGGATTTAGATTGGGCGTTACGAAGTTCTTCCCCATGAGGGTGGTGAGACACTGGAACAGGTTGCCCAGAGAGGTGGTGGAAGCCCCATCCCTGGAAGTTTTTAAGGCCAGGCTGGATGGGGCTCTGGGCAACCTGATCTAGTGAGAGGTCTCCTTGCCTATGGCAGGGGGGTTGGAACTAGATGATCTTGAAGGTCCCTTCCAACCCTGACTATTCTATGATCTTATTTTATTCTATGGTTGAACTTCATCTTCAAGGTCTTTTCCAACCGTAGTGATTTTGTGTGTGATTCTGTGTGTATGGGGATGAATCAGGGTTCCCCACAGCGCTGGGAAACATAGTTCTAGTACTGTCTACATCTACCTGGAGTTAGGTTTGACACCTGACTCCTGCCCCTAGTGCTCTGCAGTTTTGACTAACACTCTTGTTTGGGGGTTCAACTTGATTGCCTGGGCATAAGCGCCCAGTGCTGCTTGAGATGCCCTGACTGGTTCCCCTTCATCTCTAGGGACTGCTTCTGGATGGCCCAGGCCTGCCTGTCCTATGTCATACTTGCATGATACATAGAGATATTTTAGATCCCTTAAGACATGATGTGACATGAAATGGCCCTGAGTGCCTATGTTCAGGCAACAGAGTTTCACCCCAGGTTTCTACAGGCTGTAATAATGGCTTTAACATCTAGCTAACATACAGACACCTCCATTGAAGATAAGAAAATTTAGATGTGGAAATCTGGAGCTAAATCCCGCTCTGAGTGACACACTAGATGGGAACAATAGCAAATAAAAGTGTAGCCTGGATTGAAATAAATGTTCATTTTAAATGGTTGATAATTGTAGATACACTGCTGTCAGGAACAAGGAAAACAATTGAAATAGAACACGTTAACTAATATGCTGTTGTAGGAATTTAGCTATCCAGATGAAATGAATTAATTTCCATCAATACAAATAACTAGAGCAGTCTCAGAAGAAACTTCACTGAGGATGCAGTCGGAAAGACAAGATGAATAATCTTGTTTGCTAGCATTGGTAATCCTGTTCTGTTGCTAGACTAGCAGGTGTGAATTTCAGAAAATCCAGTGTGGATTCAGCTTAGACCTTTACTTCTCAGAAATCTTGACAGTCCTTGAAATTTTTGGCCAACACTTATGGCTTTCCAGTATCTGGAGGGAACCTACAAGAAAGCTGGTGAGGGACTTTTTAGGATGTCGGGTAGTGGTAGGACTAGGGGGAATGGATTCAAACTAGAGGAGGGTGGATTTAGATTGGGCGTTACGAAGTTCTTCCCCATGAGGGTGGTGAGACACTGGAACAGGTTGCCCAGAGAGGTGGCAATATATACGAAGTGCCTTATATATCTCTGCTCTTGTCTATAGGTGTTACCAACAATAATTGTATAACATAAACCTAATTTCACTTATAAAGGATTAATCAAGAGAAGGTAATTTGAGATCAGTGGTGCGCACCAGTATAAAGCCAGTGACAGGCGGAACAAAATTGTTTCCTCAGGATTTTTTTCATTGATGTCAACAATCACACTTATGCTTAAGTGACTGCAATACTGGAGCCTGTGAGTTGTGTGCTGGACATTTTATTCTTACTAGTAAGTGGTCACTTGATCAGGTCCTGTTTGAGTAGGTCACTTAGAAGAATGTGAGGTTATTAGTCTGGTTTCCTCTGCTTTTTGCTAGGAGAGGATTATGTTTTCTCTTTTATTAGTGTTCTTCAATGCAGTTTATAGACTTAAGCCTAACAATACATGTCCTTCAGCATTGTTTATTGCACAGCAGAGATTAGTCTGACTGCCGTTTGGATCACTACTGTAGGTGGAGTGCTGCAGAAGGAGAGCAGTCCTCTCTTTGCAAATGTTATTGCTCAAGATAAGGGTGTAAAAAGCAGATTAGGATATGACATGTGACATGTCCTTCCCTCAGTCTAAAAGTACAGGATCATGGAATGAACTTTGTCTGGCTGGTTACGCAGAGAGTGTTCTCACATTTGTAGCTCTTACGGACAGGACTTTACCGAACAAAAACATGAAATGGCTCTCATGAGCTCCTTTCTCAGTCATTGTGTATGTGGAGACCCTTTACCTGTGTCTGATTCTGAGGTAAGAACCTTATTTAACTGTTGATTTTACTGCTCTGACCTTGGAGGGGCTACGTTTAGGGGACAGCTTTGTCAGTGCACCAGCCAGGGAGTCACATTTTACTGCATTGTTTATACTATTAAAACTGGTCCTGAGCTAAAATCTGTGATGCCTTAGAAATCATAATTTGTACGAGTGGTCTATTCAGAATAAATTTCATGCTTTAAGTGAAACAATTGAATGTAGAGCAATGTATGACATTGATAATTTTTTATAACGTGGTTTCAGGAATTGTGTTAAAGTGCTGACTGTTTAATATCTCTGCCTACTAGCTAAAGTGCTTTCACACAGTGAAATTTGTCTTAAGCTGTCTTTGAAACAAAAAGTAAAATCTACCCGCTGTATCAGGTGGCCTTTGAAAAAAGGCTCATCAGAATTGTACTGGCCTGGTTGAAAATGGTGGATGGAGAAGAAGATGAGAGAAGATAAAACACTGCTCACAGGCGTCGTTGTAAAAGTCTGATTCTGGGCTGCATGTTTGCTTTGAATATGCTGTAACAGGATTAACTTCATCTGTTCTGAAACTGTTGAACAAAATGTAGCCAGGCAATGATGCCTCTCTTTTTTTGAATACTTATTAGCTTTAAACATTGCCAGAAATTCACTTCAGTAGTCTAAAGATATCCTAATAAAGAAGTAGGCTGATTTTTTTTTACAAAAATAAAGTCAAAATTGGTTCATACTTTGTGTAAGAACTCGGGGCAGGGTTCACTTGCTCAGTAGTGCTTTGGAGTTTGTCATTCACTCTGTCAGGCATTCACGCAAGTTGCCACCCAGCCCAGCAATACCCATCTTCCGTTCCCTGTTTCTTTTCTGTTCTTTATAGAGGAACCAAGAAAAGCCGAGAAAATGATGCAAATTTCAAAATGTAAGAGAAAAATAAATGTAAATTTTTATGTGCAGTTATTTTTTTTTTAAACTGCAGAGGTTTTGCTAGAAAGGTCTACAGTAGTATCGCTCCAAATACACTGAAATCCTTAAAAATGTTTTGTCTAACAAGTGTTTCATTTAAGGATATTTTATTTCCAAACTTGTAGTACCAGTGCAATTACAATACCTGTAGGCAATAACCTGACAGCCAGATATATTGTTAAATAGGAACAACATGCTAATTTGCCAAGTTTCCTCTCTAAAGACATCAGTTTTTCCTGTTATTTGTGTTACAAAGTATCTCTGGTCCTAGTCCACATGACTATAACCTCCCCGAGCATATAGAAAATGAGCTTCTCCTTCCAAACTGGATGAGCTTGCTCACCCAATTCTCATATGGCTGCACAATCTCTAGATCTGGCCTTAAGTGAGAGTGTGGGAGTGTGCGGTAGGAGGGGTGCGACTGCCCGGTTTGGTATCACCTTACAGTTATGTGGGATCAGGCAAGCAGTCAAACTGCAGCCGTATTGCTTATTTGCATCACTGAATAGAGGTAAAGCAGAGAAATATCATGGAATCACAGATTCATTTGGGTTGGAAGGGACCTTCGAAGAACATGTAGTCCCACTGCCCCTGCTAGGGGCAGGGACATCTTTCACTAGATCAGGTTGCTCAAAGCCCTGTCCAGCCTGGCCTTGAATGCTTCCAGGGAGGGAGCATCCACAACTTCTCTGGGCAACCTGTGCCAGTATCTCACCACGATCATAAAAAAATTTCTTTCTCATGTCCAATCTACACATACTCTCTTTCAGTTTAGAATCGTTGCCCCTTGTCTAGTCACTACAGGCCTTAGTAAAAAGTTCAGAAACGGAGTGTGTTGGCTGAATTATTTTTGCCAGTGTTGCATGTATCCTACTTGTGAACAGGAACAAGTCCTATGAGTGACAGAGCTGTCTTCCCAAGACATCATTTAGTAAATTCAGCATTTATGATAGGGCCTGTCTGTACTGCTGAGTTTTTAATGGCGTTAGTCATGTTTGCTGAGAGACTCAGAACAAACATGACATCTTTCGTTTGCGAAGTTACTCTCTTCCTGAATTGTCAGCTGCATTTGTTCTATTTAGTGTAACTCTTTCTTTTTAGCAATGTTAAGTTGATCTGCCATATGAAAAAATCACAAATGATTAATTGTCAGAAAATTCTATGGCTTATTTGACTTGTTCACATTTAAAAAGGTTGTTTCTGATGACCACTGGAAGAAGTCCCCATCCCAGGATGAAGAAAAGGCAGACACTCAAAAGATCACACAGAGGAGATGGGGCTCTGGAAAAAGATCTCGTCCCAGACCTCTCTCAGACTATGGCCAAATGTCGATCAGAAGTTTCTCTATACCAGAAGATGCAGTTGCGGTGGAGTCTCAGAAGACAGACTACACGGATGGAGAAAATCAACCAGGACAGCCTTCCGTTGGGTCTGTGATCCAAAGCAATACAGTAGGCTACCACAGAGGGCGAAAAAGAAGACCCATCTCTGTAATAGGTGGGGTCAATTTCTACGGAAGCGGTCCGGCAGAAGAGATAGAAGGTCTGCTGACACAAGTAAGATAAGAGATATGCTATCTGCAAACTTCAAAAGACCCTTTCACTTCCTTGTCTCTGTCTTCAGCCTAGAAAATAGAACGGATGCTTCCTTCTCTTCCTTCCCTTTTGTCAAGCTGACATCGTGTACTTACAATTCTGCTTTCCTGGTCACTAATTGTCTTGTTGTTAAAAAACAAAACAGCATGGAATAAAACTGATGCTGACTTTCGGATAATCTTTTCTGTATTGTAAATTAACTTTATTTCTTTCTTGGAGTGGTCATTATGTCTCATTGGTATGTAAGAGCTCATTTGTGTGTAATACAGCTGTACCATGCAAGTGATTTAACACTCTCCAAGCCCTTCATTTACTGCTGAAACTGTATCTATTTGAGTTGACTCTTTCTGTGCTCCGATGCTGCTGCAAGGGCTGGCAGTGGTTAAATGAGCACATTGCTGGATCACGGTGGTCAGGACTCCCGCATTCCCAATGCGGGCACGTTTTTAACCCAAATGATGACCTTCCCAGGCCTGCCACTAGTAACAGCACATCCTTGTCTGTCCAGGGAAGAAATCTGGACTGAAGCCTTACAAACAAATTTTACTTGCCCAGAAATAAATAGCTTTGTTGCTTAATCAGCCAGTTATTTATATATAGTAATTGCTATCACGTCTATCAGCTATTTGATGCGATGTATCTTAGTCTTTGTGGTGTTGTTCAGTGACAGGATCCTGCTATATTGCTAAAGCAATGAGGAAATGAGGTTTAAAAGTGAGATTGCAGTTAAATCATATTCAATACACATTGAGGTTTTTGTCAATCATATTAGAAAGTAAATTTGTAGCTGGAATGTAAAAAAGAACTAATGAAGCAGGAATACATACTCTCAAAGTATGTGGGGCTTTCAAAGGCTTTCAAAGGCTGGTCTTTATACATTGGTGATTTTTTTCTTAAAAGCTTTGAAATCCCATGGGAATATTTGAAAAGTATAATGCTAAGTCCTTTGTTGTGTTTTCTTTTGTGCTGACACCATAGGTGTGAGAAAACCTTTTCAAGCAATACTAAATCACTGGCTTTAGAACAGAGTGTCAAGAGATAGTTCATTATAAAACCATCCCTGATGCTTCAGATTACTTGATAGAAGGATCTATGAACAGCATCAGCTGAAAGATAAGAGAAGATCTAAAGATGAGTTCCTCTGAAGTTTGTGTGCTGAGGTCTGGCTGTCTAATGTTGGATGTTTATGCAAGGTCATTCAGCCTGGCTAATGTGGAGTTGTTCAGGGATTAGACTCCAGTTTGCAAATAAACCAGAGGTAGGTTCGCTAGTCACAATTAAGCAAATGAATGATTTAACTGAAGAAGATGGCTTCTAGATCAAGTTTTGAGTAAACTTAATATTGTCTCTTTTTAATGAGACTCCTGGGAACTTTAGAGCAGAAGACAGTATAGACAATTACATTTGTCTTGTAAAATATGTTTATTATACTTAAAAGCAATACGTTTATTTGAAGAAAGCAAACACACCAGGAAACAAACACAACTTCAGCCGTAGCATTTCTGGTCGTTCTTTCACTTTGGGTTTCCCTTCCCTTGTGTGTTTACAAAGGCAGCCAGCATTGCACAGGCTGCTCTCAAAGCGGTTAGATCCCAGAGCATTTAGGCATGGAGTATTACAGGAGGAAAATTATAGAGCATGTCTGATTATAGCAGAAGGCTAAGGAGTTTTTATTACCAAGAACTGTAAGGTAGTAAAATATTTTCTGCAATGCCGGTGGACATGGTATGCCGTGTTTATGTGATGTTACTTCAAAGTAAGGGATTTTACTGCCCCTGTAATTAGCTGGACTATCTGAAGAAACCTTACTTCATACCTGAGTTTTGTTCAGTTGGACTTGCTGGTAGGTTTACTAATACTGGATTTTCCTGTTTTCTCTGTAGCCTGTAACACGGCCACCTGTTCCAGCACACCAGGTACCCCCGTACAAAGCTGTTTCAGCCAGGTTCCGGCCACTCACCTTTTCACAAAGTACCCCCATTGGCCTGGACCGTGTTGGGCGAAGGCGGCAGATGAGAACATCTAACGGTAAGATGAGCAAGTCTGTTTGACTTTCTGGATCTCAACTTCACACCCCAGCTTGGTCAGGAAGTAGATTATAGTGTGGAACACAAAAGTGTCACCAACTCAGTGACAAAGTAGTAACCACCTAAGTTGCTTTGTTTTATGAGTTTCTCATTAGTAGCTGCCGTCTTCATGTAAAACTTCTTTTTCACATCTGCTGTTTGACACGGCTATGGTTTATTCTTCTGTACTACTTACAGTGCTGTATTTTCCACTCTGTGTTTGTACACTTGCTAGGAGATAGTAGAATATGAAGGAAATAAGGTCTAATATGCTTGAGTTCATACCTGAACCACAGCCACACCACACATGTATTTTTAATTTTCTGTTTGTCGCCTAACTACCTAGATAGGCAAGCCTTAAATAATTAAGCAGCTTTTTACAGAGAACTGTGTGCAGCTGCAGTTGCTTTCTCAGTGGTGAATGTAGCCCAAACAGGGTTCTGGTACCTGATGGACAGGTTCTTGGAAAAGACTGCCTTTTTTGAAGCCTTACCCTTTATCAAGCTCTCTGATGTGCCCTGTGTGGGTTTTTTGCTGTCATTGTTTAGTGTGCAATCATGAGTTGATAGACAGTCATATCTAGTATTAGTGGAACTTTTTGTGGCAGTTGGGACCAGAAGAACTTGGATTAATACCATTTGTGTTCTTTCAGGTGGCTGTGAGCATAATCTGAACAGTTACTCACGTTTCAGTGGCAAGGGGTCAGAAATAAAATCAAAATTTCCACTTTATATCCTTCACTGTTAATAGTTAACAAAACACTACTGAGAACCTTCACTCACCCTCTCGTTGAACAGAATGAAATAAGTGAGGGTGTCTGGATCAGGGCTTGCCATGACTGAAGTAGGAAGCTTAACAAATTACATTTTCAATTTTTTTTATTAATATTACGCATATGTTTTCTCGGCTTTTATAGTTCTAAAGTAAATTTTAGCTGCAATGGTGCCCAAATTCTGCTCAAAAAATCCCTCAACTACAAATTAATTTATGTAACAACATGTTAAAACTGCATTTTGTGGTCTTAAATAGAGCATGACAGTTTTCTTCAGAAGGTACTCTCTTAGGAATATATGTAGATTATATATACTATATTAGTATTTTCATTTTGATTTATATTGTAGTAAAATATGGGGAACTACTTTAAAACACATCTGGAGTGTGTTCTTGCACTATGTATCTTGATATACTTAATGACTCAGATTAGATATTGAGGTAAATTATATATCTAATGCTGTGACCCTTGCTAAGATAATGTGGTATCTCAGCACCTGATTCCAGAAGGACCACCCACAGAATAACAAGTTTGCCATGAGATAGTTTTGAAAAAAAGAGACTGAGTATCATAGAGTGGGAATTCTTTTTCTATTTTTAGTAATATTTTTCAATTTGAAAACTCCACGTGAAATAATATTAGTTACCTAGTCAACTGCCTCAGAGTAGTCTCTTTCCAGGTATTCAGCTTTTGAATAACTGGTCTCCTAAACATAAGCATCAGGATGACAAATACACATAAGCAAGTTTTCTGCCACTTTTCAAGACCATGAAGTCAAAGCAATATTGATAATGCTGGATGTGATTTTTATGACTCATTACAATAAACATAGAAGTTGAGCAGGAAAAGCTTCTGAAGTCACAGCCTGAAGAAAAGTGGGGTATATCATGGACTTAGCAGTTTGAGAACAGTTGCAAAGATCTGTTTAGTAGCTCCAGCAGAAAATAGTAAAGTGATTAGTGCCACACGTTCTCATCTCTTTCCTTTTTCTCTTAAATTCACAAGGCATTTCCTTGTCTTTGAACATGTGAGAGTTTTTTGTTTGCTCATGTACAGTGAAATTTGATAGCACAAAAGCCCTTTATTACAGAAAGAAATTCTAAACCCGAGTACTGAAAACCAGTGGCAACTCATTTTAGTTACTTGCTAAAGCCTAATACATTGCATGTCTACTTTCATAACAATGAAAGATAGAATTGAAGAGGTACATTTTTAGAAAAATGGCTGTTAAAAGACAGTAAATCATCATACTGTAGGAGACAGAATAACAAACAGCCAGTACATAAGGGAAACTTCCCTTGAGACTTGTATTGTTACTTTTGTGCTTAAAGGATTACAAATTTTAAATTATATTTATCACAACAGAGCAATTTTTAAAAGTATCTTAAAAATAAGCCCATCTTTTTTTGCATATTGTGGTGTGGGACTTGAATTTGGCTAAATTAATTGGTGAACTCCTTTAGATAGTTCTGAGTAGGTGGGGTAGGATTCAGCTCAAGTTTGTCACCTAAATTTAATCTAACATGTACCTACATAAGAGTTAAACATTAAAACACCTATTACAGGCAGCAGAGGACTAGGGTTTGATTCTGTTAAGCACTCTGGGGGCCAGTGCTGTGTGAGTACCTGAGCATCTGCCTGCAGCTGGTGGATATGACAGAAGACCTATGGGAGACCTCTTTCTTTCTTCAGTGGCAGCTGGAGACCAGCAGGATATCCAAAATACTTAAAATGACGTTAAGTATCTAAGTTTAAACAACTGGTTTGAGGCCCTAGCCATTGCAGTCAATGAAGGTTAGAGAAGGAGCTGCCTTTGGGTGAGGTGGATGGCTCTGTCAGCTGTTTTAATTGTGACAAATACCTGCTGATATACATGGTTCATTCAAATGTGGATTCTGGCATTTAGATTAATAAATTTAAATGTCTTTAGTTCAAGTAGTATCATATCCTGGATGTTTGCCTACAATGTTAAACTACCGTCAAGCTTTTCTCAGTTCACCAAGGTTGGGTAACCCAAGTAGGTTTCAGCCTGTGTGGAGCACAGCTCAGGAACTGACGTGCCAGCAAACTGGTGTTGCGGAGAGGAGATTTTCAGGTTCTTCATCCCTGTCACCAACCAAATAAACAAACTCCACCCCAAATAGATTATTGGTCATGGAAATGAACAAACAAAAGTTATTAATCGCTCTTTGGGAGAAAGCGGCTCTCTGTTTGCTACCATCTCCTTGCTACCCTGTCCTGTCTCCCCTCCTCCCCAAAAGAGTGAAGATGTAAGTAGGACAATATTGCAGGAAGTGCAAATTCCTGGTTACTACACTGAATGCTGTGTTTCTGATTACCAGGAGGTGGGTGGAATATGTCTGATGTTGCAAGCAGCTCCATGGTGGTTGCTGTATTCTGCGGCCAAAGAGCCTGAAAAGCTCAGGGAGGCAGAAAGACTCGTGGACAGGACCCGAAGGGGTATCATTAAATCCACTACTGCAGGCTAAGCGCTAGCAGTGTTGCTGTGGACAGAAAAGCCTCTGAACTGGAGGATCGTGGCTGTGTGATACTTTGAAGGATGTGACTCTAGACTGATAGGAAAAGATAAAACCTATGCTGGTGGGTAATAGGATTTAGTCACATAGATAATAGCTGGGCTCGATGATGCAAACAGGACCTAGCAGTGTGTTGGGAGCAGTGGGTGCAACAGGTGAAGCACCTTGGCAATCCTAGGGACTCCAGAGGGGAGGTGATAGCTGTGTGGCCAGTGGGTGCCAGGGAGAGTGTGATGGACAGGAGGCAAGCGCTAGAGGCAAAATTGAAGCTGTCAGGTAGAAGAAAAAAGACCGGAGTCCAATAGTAAAAGTGTCCAAAATGCTGTCAATACCACACTTGATGTCAGACAGAGAGGCCTTTTTACTTCCAGGTACCCTCATGCAGAAAGTTATAAAAAGAGGGACATTTAGATTATTTATGAACCGAGCAACATTTGAAATAAAAAAAAAAAGCTTTGTTTTCTACACCAAAACAAAAGCAGGCTGCTGACTTGCAAATCAAGTGATTATGGGGTAGTTTCGAAACAAAATATTAGGAGAAAGCTGGCAAGGTGAAATAATACACAGCACATCCTTTACAGGTGATGTCAATAATCCCTGCATCCTCAAATGAGGGATGGGGCAGAAGCTGACAAAACTCAAGCAAGAAATAGTCGGAAACAGTTGGACAATTTTTTAAAGCAAGATTTAGAAGTTTTAAAGAAATTTAGAAAAACAAGCAACCCTGCCAGTAATAGTGAAAGTTTAAAAAGTAAGACAGAGAATTAAGTATATTTTTAAAGAAGCTGGATGGCATATGTCAGAAACTTTGTGGAAGGAAGATAATCAGTGAAGCATAGCCATACTTTTAAAGACTGCACCATTGTGCAAGCCATGCAGGAATAACAGAAAAGATTTTACCAGTGAAAGAGGGTCTCTAATTATTATAGAAAAACTTAAGAGCCAAATCAGATAAACAAATTGGCTGTATCATCAAGTGTCACAGGATCTGTGGACTGAAATGCCGTGCCTAAGCAAGAAAAGGTACAGTGACAGGATTAAATGGTGAACCACCCATGATCACCAGGATGGTGACAATAAATGTGACAAACCAAGGAAACCAGAGAAGTTCAAGGGCAGCAAGCACAGTTACAAAGGGAGACTTCGACTGCTGTCCTATGGATGAAGTGTTGTAATGGGGCACAGTGCTACATATTTAGATGTACCATAAATAACTGCTCAGTGCAGTTAATCAGGAGACCTACAGGAAGGGAAACAATTCTTGAAATGTTCCTGATGTGTGTGCAGGAGCACACATAAAAAAGCTGCTCTGTAAGGGTGAGATGTGTCTCATCTGACGCTGTAGCCTTCTGACTTCTTCACTTCTAGGTGACCTTGACAGACAGAAACAGATAATTTAGGGTGCTGTTCATTGTCCAAATACAGACACAGAATGAATCTTGCCTTCTGTGTCCGTTATGCACTCAGCCAATATCCTTGCAGGAGTAGAAGACTAAAAAAATCTAATACCGTATGCATTTTAATTAAAAAAAAAGAGAAAGTAAATAGAAGTGAGAAGTCATTTAAGTAACAAAGGAATTTAGAGGAGCAGAACAATCGATGTTGAATACTACAGGCAGCATGGAGAGTGTTCAAGGACAGTATCTTAGAAGCTTAGAGCAAATTCATGTCACCTGTCAAAACAGAATTTGGAAATACAGGATTTTTGCTAGGTAAAACCAGAATTTTTGCAGGGTAAAAAAAAAAGGCATCCTTCAGATTGTTGAATCGTATCCAAATAGAAAAAAAACCCTCAGGCAATTTTAATGTAAAGCTACAGGAACAGAGAAACAGATTGCTAAAAATATAAAAACTACGTCCTTTTTGAAAAATACGAGAATCCGGTCGACTGCCAGACAGTTTGTAAGCCTTGTAAGTGCCTGAGAAATAAAACCTGAGCTTGAATTAGATAAAGATCTGTCTCAAAATGTCACTAAAAGTTTTAGAGTAACTAAATGAATAGTAACAAACTGCCAGAACCAAGACTTCTAAAGGGATTTAAGAATTAAATTTCTCAGCTACTGCCTCAGTGTGGAATTCATTCCTCAAAAATTGCCTCAGTACAGGGAAGAAGGTAGCGATGGGATAACCATTTATAAAGAAGTATCAGGAGGGATCCACTGAGCAGTAGGGCACCGAGTCTGATGTAGCAGTACGTGTAATATATAAGGAATGTACTTAGGACTTAGAAACTGTAACAGAGAGTAACATGGACAGGCTCGTGGACCTTTACGATGAAGAAGAGCCTATGTGGCCTATGTAGAGGAAAGCTGTGCCCCACAAATGAATTAGGTTCTCTGAAAAAAGTCGTTGAGGATGTGACCAAGGGGACTGAGAAGGTGTAGGCTACTTGGATTTCCAAAAGGCCTCTTCTGACAAGATCTCTTACAAATGTCTCTTAATAGAGGCCTGGGTAAGAGGGAAGATCCTCCCATGATTTAACAACCAAGCAGTAAGCAACAGCAAGGAGGAAAATGGTGAGTTTTCTTAAGCAGAGAACTCATGAATGGAGTCAGATGTTCAGTGTCTTCACAAATAATGTGGGAATGGAGGTATAGAATGAAATTACAGTTCTTGCTTCTGTGCTAAATTATTCACAGTAGCAAAAGCACAAGCTGCTTGAACAGAGTTGCGGAAGGATTTCACAACACTGAGATGCAGCACACTGCGCTGGCAGCAGGTGAATTTGGTGTTGATAAAGGAAAGGTAGTGCACATGCAGGAACACGAGCCTGGTACGCTTGCAGAAGAATGGACTTTGAGCTGGATATTGCCATTCAGGAAGAGATCTTGCAATCCTTACAGATAATTAAAGTGTCAGTTCAGCGCATGGTAACAGTCAAAACAGTAAATAAAAGGGCAGGAATTTGTAGGAAGGGAATAGAGAACAAAACAGAAAGCCCAATTGTGCCACTGGTGTGGTGTGTGGGGGCCATCTCCCCATTCCTTTCCACCTCAAAAGGCATCTTTTACAGGACACGATTCAGAGAAAGGCAAAAGGACAAGAAAACCTACTCAGCGTCTCTGTGTGAGGAATGATTAACGTGGCTAGGGCTCTGCAACTTGGAAAAAAAAGATAATAAGAGAGTAAAAGTCTGATTGCCATAGGAAAAATTAACATATAATAGTTAATTGTTTCCAATAATGTAAGAACTAAAGGGCACCAAATGAAATCATCAGATAGAAAGTTCAAAACAAAAGATAACTTTTCAAACTCTATAAAATTAAAATATGAAACTAATTGCTATGCATGGTATTTCATATCCCAAAAGTTTAGAGAAATTCAGAAAGTGGTTTGAAAAATTCAGTTCATTAAACACAAAGATATCACCTGCCCCAGGAGGGATCTGACTGATCTGCAGATAGCTGGAATTTAGGAAAGTACATCAGAAAATGGACATTATTTATCATTAACATTAAACTGACATTATTATGTATAAAAACATCATCTGTTTTTATGTTCTTCCCTGGGCATCTGCTACCGGCTGCTGTCAGAGCCGTGGACAGGAGGGACCTTTGGTCTGCCCCAGGGTGAATATGAGAAGGGTATCTAGAACTGGATTTTCTTGAAGCGAGTAAACTAGCTTTTAGTTTTAGTATTTTAATATGTGCAACCCACAGCCTTTTCAAAGTGCCCTGCACAGTGAATAGGCCAGCTCAGTATGCATTTGGACAGGGTCACTGTGGACTGCCACTACAAAGGACAGCCTGCACCTCCTCCTATGCCTGTCTGATCCTGTGGGGAAACGCCGCCGCCACCACCTCACCCCAAATGAGTGCTTTTTGTGATGGTTCAGTTTATGGCTGCACAGTAGCTGGACGTGCCTGTGCAGAGAGAGAACAGATTCCCCCACCCTCAGCAGCAACCCGTGGTGGCACTGGGGTAGTCATCAGGCAAAAGCAAACAGGCCGCTCTGTTCTGTACAAATCAAACCAAATGGCTGTTTTTCAGAGATAGCTTTTAATTGTCTTCTAGAAGAGCTATGTGGGGCTTGATCCCATTTTCCTTTGGCAGTTCAGCTATTTTTTTCCCTTCAATTAGGTGTTTGACATGGTAGAGAGCTCGTGCTCTGTCTGATTAAACATGTGAAGCCTTCACTTGCAGGTCCTGGGATCATCAGCACCGCGGTGTCACTTTTGTTTGCTGTGTTGTTTGCTTTTAATGACTTGTGCCAAGAAAATCATGTGGGGATGTGTATAAACATCCTATAAAATGTGGTAGCTTGATTTTACTGTGCTATCCAATGAGTGTCCTTGCAGAAAGAAATATTAGGAAAGTTTGGGGATACAGAAGAGTGTGCCTATCAGTCTCCCGTGCAGTGCATCACAGTCTGGATTTTTGCAGAGCGATGTTTGGCCTTTCCTTCTGCGACTGAGGCAGCACTAGGGAAAACCATGTGATTTCAGTGGGTGTTGAGAGGTCACTGTGTGCAGAAATGCCTCATGCATTTGGTGAATGCATCCCTGGGGGAGGAAATCCCCAGTTACAAGACAGGCTCAGCCGAGTAACGCAGTTTGCAGGTAAAGAATGAGCCGTGATGATCACGGAGTTTTCCAAATTGTAAATATAGTGCTGTGTACAAGCGCAGGTTGCAGCCAGCTTTGTACTCTGCTGGTGGGAGCAACTCCTGCCATTGCTTCCAGTGCAGGATCTGATCCAGCTTCACCGCAAAATGACACAGATATAAGGCTAGTAAATGCTAGCCCATGGTGAATGAATGAGGTTGTGCTCTGGCAGGGTCAGTCCCAGTGACAGTTGGGCTGTTTGGATACTTTCCTGCTTCATTCCCTATTTTTCTGGAGCAGCTGAATTAAGTTTGTAGTTTCAGTGAGAAAATGGCTCTGTCCTCCCCTCTTTTCCTGGGAGTAGTCTGCTGCAGCCTTAACGCTTCGGCTGCTTGTGCCCTAAATAATGATACAGCATTTGCCTGTGAAGCAAGAGAAGTTTTAATAGCCATGCGAAAAATACCTTTATTGTTTACTTCTACTGGAATTTTAACCCACATAATGTAACAAAGACAGACTGATACTCCGAACAGTGTTGTAATACAAGGAACTCCCAGCTCCCATCTAAATAGTCTTTCCTTTTGAATTGCAGTCATTTGAATATAGATTGAAATCACATTAAGCTGCTCTAATGAAAAACAAATGTACTCCTTGGCTTGCTGCATTCGAGACGCTTAGGCACTTTGGGAGCGGTTTGGGCGGCGCAGGCGGCTGCAGGCACAGCGCGGCCGGGGCCAGGCAGCCAGGTTTTTGCTTCTTTTCTGGAACTTCCTCCCTAAGGGCACCCCATGATGTCAGAGAGCTGTGAGCTCTCGGCAGCCAGCCCGAGCGCGCGCCACTGGCAGTTCCCAGCCGGGCTTGGACTTGGAGGCACGACCGGGACTGAAGGCAGCAAACAGGCTGGTTCTCTGCACCGTGGGTAGCTCAGAGCCTTTTGTGATCCTCTGCCGGCCCTTCAGGACTGAGCATTACCTGTCAGAGGTCAAACCCTTGCCCTGGGGTTGAGATTGACGGCAGCATGGTAGCCAGGGGGGGAATGGCACGATTTTGGAGTCTGGAGAGCCTTCAGATGGGTACGTGTGAGTAGAACACGCTCTCTTGCGCTATTTTTTACTGTGTTTTTAGACTGAAATGATAAACTGTGGCAGCCAGAGGGCCTGATTCTGATCATGCTTATACAGGGTCATCTGTGGGAGCCTGCAGCCTTACACTGGTGACAGAGCTGCTAGGAGATCAGAATTGGTCCCAGGCTGTCCTTTAAATTTTTGCATCCTGCTGTTGCAATTAGGAAAGCCCACCCCTACCTCTTATATTTCTGTCTATAAACAATAGAGAAATAGATGCAGAATGCAAGGGACTGCTTTTTGCTTGAGTTTAACTATGAATACAATATAAGCTCGTTGATTTGGTACAGAATAATGAACAACTATTAGTCCCAAAATCACACTCATTTTTCATCCGGAGCCAAATGAATTAGGTTTTTTGGATGTGCTGTTGTTACTGGAACAAACCAACAGGCAGTACTGATAGTACAGTGGAGATGTATAAAGGATGACTGGGCTTAATCTTTTTGCTGTTGCTTTATAAGCTAAAAATTGATTTAATGAATTATTTATTTGCAGATTTTTTAATAAAGCAGTTTCCATAAGTTTCACAAGATGCATTTTAAAAGTTTTATCAGTGCTCAGGTTTATGAATCTGTAGGGAAAAAAGAAAAAAGGATTTTACATCCTTCCTGGTTAGGCAGATTATACCATTAATGTGAGTATATATTTAAAATGTTGGGTAGTGGACGAGAATGCTTGAATAGCCATGTTCTGTTACATGAGGACTATGCCATATTTTTCCACCTTGAAAAGGAAAGAAAAATTGTACAAGTTTTCTAGAGAATCTGTGCAGTAATCGGCTTTGATCTTTCTTGCAAATTAATACCTAAATGACCAAAGATGCTAGTGATGGTATGAGTGCCCGTAAGGAAGAGGTTGAAGAGGTTCTCCCTGTAAGGTAAATAATGGATAGGCAACAGTGCACCTGTTAGTTGTGTAGGTGTGTGGAGTAAAGTCAGGAGTCATCTCTCTGCAACTCTTACCCATCAGGAACGCAGAGCTCAGCCGGCAGGCAGCACCCAGACCTGAAGCAGGGCAGAGAAGGGCCAGGGTCAGGCTTCTGCTACTTGGGCTTGATGCTGGGTGGAAGTGGCAGGTTCAATAGCTCCACTTAAAGGTCCCTTGCCAGGCACTTGGGAATGAGAGAGATGCTCTGCAGGGTGCGTGGCAGCTTATCGGGGACACAGTAGCCATTAGAAAAGGTTTTCAGTGCTAGCAGCCCACTCTGAATTGTATTTATTTTTTATTTTTCACTTTTTTTTAAAAATCAGATTTTTGAGCACTGTATGATCTTCAGACACTCTGGTTATACATAGCTTGGGCCTGCCATAGAAATAAATCTTTAGGGTTAAATTAACAAGGACCAGAGTGCACTCAAGCACTGGACTGCTGATCATGAATGCTTCTTGCTGACTTGCTCATCCCCTGATCTGTTTGAACATTATAGCTGGCCTTCAGAGGCAAACCTACTCTGAAAGCGTCTAGCGCTGAGCAGTGTGGATGTGAGTCAGTCAGTATTACTTGGTCCTGAAATCAGTCCCCAGTCCTCTTCATTTCCCAGTACGGAGACGATCACCAAAAGGATCTACCACCCGGTGATGTAAAATGCAAACGGATGTTATAGTTTTATACAGTAACTGCAGATTTACATGTGCATAGTGACGGTTACTTATGTGATGTTTCTCTTGGTTTATGTGGCTGTATAATAAGATCAAGCCCATCTTACTTCTGGCCTCTATTTCTTTACAAAGCTGCCTTTTTAGTCAGAAATGTACAATTGTCAAACCAAGATATTTTTTTTTGTGATTTGGGGCAATTAGAACAAGTTTTTTCTCAGTTACAACATGCTCAGTCCAGATTTCCTGTCCCCTTGGGCCTCCCTGTAGGTACTTCAGTGCTGCCAGAGCCTCCTGCAGCATGTGGGAGAGGTGACATGAGGGCAGCAGGCGCTGTGGCCTGGGCTGCCCACCCTTCTCATGGATTGGTGGCACAGAGGTGTTGGGTGACTACATCCTTATAGGGGGTATGATGATGTGATGACACCCAACCTGGGACTGACAGCGGCCCTCTGGGACTGCTGAGGGTCCACTGGAGCTCTCTCATCTGCCATGTGAGTGATGGCATTGAGACCTCCTTTCTGATTCAGGGCATTTGAGATTTCCTCTGTATAAACAAATAAATAAATAATGGCTGTAGTTCTATTTTTTTTCACACAAAAAGGAGGATTTCCCAGTTTCATCAGCTGCTAAGTGAGAAAACTCTGAAGAAGAGTAAAAAGTATTTCATAGCGGAAAAGCGTTTTTCCTGAGAGCAATACTGCCCTCCACTTCTGCTGTTATTGTTATGTTTCTGACAACAAAGGCAATTTCTCAGTGATTCCTCTTGCATTGTTTTTTTTCTTGGGAATCATAAAAATGATGATGCGAACAGCTGTTGCACCTTTGTTTTAGTTACTGCAGATGGTGGGACTGAGTCTTCGGCCTTAGTGGATGACAATGGCAGTGAAGAAGATTACAGTTACGAGGAGCTCTGCCAAGCCACTCCCAGGTACCTTCAGCCTGGAGGGGAGCAGCTAGCAATTAATGAGGTAATGTCCTGGGCTTTGCATTGCTGTAACAACGTGGAGGGGGTTGAGGTTTCATATTAATAAAAAGTGAAATTCCAGCAGACAGAATAGCAAAGAATCCAGCAGCCATGGAGTCCTGTCTCTGCAGGGCCCATGAAGAGATGCCATGGGAAGAGCACAGTGACTCACTGGGAGTGTAGCTCATTAGCCTATGTAACTGCTCTGGAATAGGGCTCTTATTGTTCTCGCTAATAAGCATATGCATCGATTTCTGAAAATCCAGAATTTTAGTTTAATCATGGGTCCTCTAGTGAGGTATTTTGATTTTTTATTAATTTATAAACTGTTCATTGTTCATCTTTTGTTCCTCACAACTTTGTTTTCTTCCTATCTCAGCTGATAAGCGATGGCAGCATTGTGTATGCAGAAGCCCTCTGGGACCATGTGACTATGGATGATCAAGAGCTGGGCTTCAAAGCTGGAGATGTCATTAGAGTTCTAGAAGCTTCTAACAAAGACTGGTGGTGGGGAAGAAATGAGGACAAGGAAGCCTGGTTTCCAGCCAGTTTTGTCAGGGTGAGTAACTCTCTTGCTTTTGCACTGTTGTCACGTGAGATTCCTAGCAGTGTACAACAGCAATGGCATTATATTGAAGTGAAGGGCCTGATCATCAGCTCGTTTGTGTCTGAACATCTGTGGTGTAACTCCTAATGACTTCACAAGGAAAAAAGCAATAAAGAATAACCCCAAGATCCCTTAGCTCCTCTGACACCTTTTACTCTGGCTTCTTCCTTTGTGTGGTCCTTTTGTAACCAAAGGAATTTCTCAAGTAGAAAGCTTAACCAGGAGCAATCAGCGTATACGGAGAAGATGCAGCAGTTTTCATGAGGGAGTGAGAAAAGCTGCGCTTTGGGGATTTCTTGGTAAAATAGGGCTTAATTTATTATCACAACATTATGTGGGAACCTGATTCACAATCTGAACTCCCTAGTCAGAAATTGGTCAGAATAATGATGGTGTAACTCTTGAATGATATAAAATTGAACTATGTTTTAGAAATTAAAGTACTTTTTGAGGGCCTGTAATGAAGCTTGGGGCACATTATTTGAAATGCCAGACAAAGTGCAAGAGATGGTTCCTGCCTTTGCCCATCCTAGATCTCCAGCCAAAATGGGCAGTCAGATAAAAGTTGAAAAAGGAGGTGCTGTTATCCACATTGTACAGATGGGGAACTGGGGCACAGGGAAAGTGTTTAAAAGTGAGCTGTCTGTTTCTGTAATTTTTATGGATATGCTGCCTTGGCCAAAATAACACATTAATTATTAGCAAGAGTCAGAAATAAGCTTAAGTCTGGAAAATGCACAGGCTACACAACATGGTATAGAATCATAGAATCACTATGGTTGGAAAAGACCTCTAGGATCATCTAGTCCAACCTTCATCCCAGCATCCCTAACCACTAGACCATAGCCTTAAGTGCTATATCTACTTGTTTTTAAACACCTCCAGGGATGGTGACTCCACCACCTGCCTGGGCAGCCTGTTGCAGTGCCTAACCACTCTCTCAGTAAAGAATTTCTTCCTAATATCCAATCTAAACCTGCCCTGGCACAATTTGTGGCCATTTCCTCTCATCCTATCATTAGTAATTTGGGAAGAGAGACCAGCACCAGCCTCGCTACAACCTTGTTTTAGGTAGTTGTAGAGAGCAATGAGGTTTCCTCTCAGATACTGTGAGTATTTAACCATGTATTTAACCAGACAGAAATCTCAACACTTTATTTGAATATGCAGTGGGTAGGATGAGATAAATGCTGTTGTGGAACCCACTCTATAAAGTAAGAATGGCAACATTTCTGTAGCAAGTTTTATCACGTTTTAAAAAAAGTTTGCTGCTTTACTCTGGTTTGTTGTGTTTGTTCTGGCTGCAGCTGCGAGTTAACCAGGAAGAAGTGCCAGAAAATTGTAATAGTATCCAGGATGAAGAACAAGATGCAGATATTAGCAAGCATCGTCAGAAAATAGCTGAAAACAAGGATCAGATGAGAACCAACGTTATACAGGAAATTATGAACACAGAACGAGTCTATATCAAGCATCTCAAGGACATCTGTGAGGTACATGCTTAAACTTGAGGGCAATCTGCTGGCCTAATGTGAACAAAACAACCCATACAAATTGAGAACCAGAGTGGTTTCTCATATAAAAATATTCCCAATTGCGCTTCTGAGTCTGTTAGTCAGACGCTTTTTATGTCCTCTTACGGCGTTCCTCTCTTTTGATTGCCACAAGTCACTGCTTCGGTTTTTTTTTTTTTTAAACACAAATTCCACTTTTGACATGGAAGAAGTAGTTGCTTGTCTGACTGCTATTTCTATACTGGGATGGAAGTCTAGTTTGTTTAGAACTTTTTACCACTTAGTTTAGGTAGAAAACTTACAGTAACTTTAATAAAAGGGACAACAGATTTTGAAAGTAACTTGGAAAGAGAATGTTTGCTGGGTGAGATTTTTTTTTGTTGTTGTTCTTGCCAACAGAGGTTCTTGCTGGATGCTTAGAAGCCATGAAATCTTTAAAGGTGGTTTAGAACTACCTTTCTTGTTTGAACCATTAAATGTGGAGGGGTTTCTGCTTTTTGTTCAAATTTTTTTGGAGGCCCACACTTGGACAAGAAGCTTTTTAATACTTTTCATTGAAGTTTGCCTCTTCTGACATGGACTGTGATGCATTTGACCTGTATTTGACTTGTATTTGTGGTTAGCATCTGGAAGGATGCTAAGCAACCTAGCAAAATATTCTTTGTACCCTTAGTTTGCTAGATCTCCCTCTGTATTTGTGATGTTGTCATCCTTTAGTCTACCACTCATCATTAGATTCTTTCATGAACAGCGAAGTAGACAAGACAGCATTAGGTTTGGTTTTTGTTTTTGTTTGTTTGTTTGTTTTTTTTTTTGTTT
The DNA here is from genome assembly GCA_013396935.1 of Baryphthengus martii. NCBI lineage: Eukaryota > Metazoa > Chordata > Aves > Coraciiformes > Momotidae > Baryphthengus > Baryphthengus martii. Next base: position 94,339 of record VWZK01020463.1, on the reverse strand, counting down.
TTGGTTTTGTTTGTTTTTGTTTTTTTTAATCAGACCTTTTTGTATGTGTTTTGAAGAAAGAAAAAAGGGAAAACAAGAAGAGAAAAACTGGTTGCTAATTGGCTAATTTTAAAACATAAATATAATTTTGTCATTTGGATTCACTATTTACTTAAGCTAGTAAGCTTGACTGTATTCTAAAAGATCAGGGAGGAATTTGTATACACAGCTGTGTTGCTGCCATGGTTATGTGAGTTCTCGGACATGATTTTCATATTTTACTGACCTATTAATTCTTAGACTGATGTTTATAATTAATTTTCTCTAATACATATATTCTATACCTATTTTTTAAAAAACCCCTGTTATGTGTCTGAGTTTACTACAAGAGAGCAAACACACATTTTTCAAGTAGAGAAGCGATACTTCATGTTCAACATGTGGGGTAGAGATGGTCTGCTTTCCTCAGAGTGATTCTGTAGGATGGTACAAGCAGGACATAAGGCTTTACTCAGGTAAGTCTAAGCCAGAAAAGCTGCTGCAGATAGTAATCCACATTTGCAAGCTCTGCGCTAGAATGAATCACTGGGGCCGGTGCAGTCAGGATCATGAAGCTGGAGTATACCCAGAAAGACATTTTGCATTCAAGAAGTGTCTACAGTCCACTTTACAAGAACTGCAGAGGAATTAGTTTTCCTCGTTGGAGTTATCCTCCTAACAGTAGTAAATGTAATAAGCTGGCTTGCAGTGTAGCTGACGCACAGCTCACAGTGCAGATGTCTGTGGTGGAAACAGCAATATTCCTAACAGTGCCAGCAATATTCAGAGTTGCTTCCTGGTAAACCTCACTGGAGCAACTGCAAGGCTTTTTACAGCTGTCTGCTCCCAAAACGATTTGGGGGAAATCTGCGTGAAAGCAGCCAAATGGAGGAGCCTGGCAGATAACCCCTTATCATGCCAGTTGACCTTCACACTCAGCTGTAAACTGGAGCCGTAACTGATAGGAGAGTGTGAGCACAGAAGCTGTTCCTCAATATTCAGCCCCTGCACTGTGTCCTCCTCGCCACGCTCAGCGTTGTGGAACTGGTACCTGAGGATGTGCCAACTGCGCGCGGCAGCTGCTGCCGCGTGTTTCAGCCTGAGGAGGCTCCTGATCGTACGTTTGCTCCTCAGCTATGCGAATGCAGATGCGATCTGATGTCAGCTACTGATGGCAGAGCAGAATTTGCTCTAAGGGTGTTTTAAGACTGGAGGACTCAGTTGTGTATCTACTGAATACTGGGTATGAATAAAGTGAACTGGACCTCTGTGACATTCTTACAAGTAGAATGAAAGAAAAGTAGAAAAGTGTTGGTATATTTACGTGCGGTCTTGCCATGCCTATTATCTCCTAAGAGTACTATATGTATTTTACCAAACAGCAGCATTCCGAATGCATTATAGTATGTTCTTCATTTTGCTTCTCTTAGACTGTGCTCTATGTATCTACTGGTTAAGGAACCAGTGCATTAGGCCTGGTAGAAATTGTCTTTTGATTAATTGTTATAGGGTTTATTCTTATACATATAGAGAAGAACTGTTCTGGTACAGAGAAATGGCTACGAAAATGCACAGCAGCTGAAGTAGTAGCATGCATGGGGCCTTATACCCAGATCGCCTCCAGCTTGATGGGTAGTTGTAATGAGGAGATGTGAATGGGCTTTATACACTCTGCAGGTTTCTGGTTCCCTGATGCATTTACAGTCCCGTGAGACAGAAGCTGGACTGTAAGAACCAGTGTGTAAACACTTCAGGTGCAAATCTGAAATGGCATATCTCTGTCTGTATGTGTGGTTGGGAAACCACTCACCTGCCCATAGATCACAGGGGTTTTGCCAGCTCAAATGGGTTTGTTCAGTATTGAACCTGTTCTTGTGTCTTCAAATTATTTTACTGTATTTTATTCCATTTCCAGGGTTATATTCGGCAGTGTCGCAAACATACAGGAATGTTTACTGCAGCTCAGTTAAGCACCATTTTTGGAAATATTGAAGATATTTACAAGTTCCAAAGGAAATTTCTGAAGGATCTTGAGAAACAGTACAACAAAGAGGAACCTCATCTAAGTGAAATAGGGTCATGTTTTCTTCAACATGTATGTCTCAAAAGTCAATTTTATTTATGAAATTAACACAATATGATAAGAAAACGCTAAGTTACCATGCTAGTAAGAAGTGATTATCATATACTAAATTGTGTATAGATAGCATTTTAGAATGTACAGTAATTTACAATTAAAGAATTATTGAAATGTTTTAGATTTCTTCTCATCTTTAGCGACCGTGTAAAATTCTACAGAATTTTAAGTTTCCTTTTCAAAACTGTAAGTTACAGATGAGTGGGACTATTTTCAGTGATCTCATATTGGGCATACAAAAACTTCCAAAAGAAAACAGGAAAAGCAGATGGTGGGGAGAGAGGCTGTGAGATCATGATAGACATTTGGCAAGCCTATAGCTGTCTTCCCCAAAGAAAAGTACTTCTTAAAATGAATTTGATTATCCTGACTCAATGGAGGTCTCAATTTCTGTGTTCTTACAAAGAAAGCATATAGTTTTGACAGTTGCAAAGTAGATTTCTGCATAGTTTCGAGGCTTATGAGCCTGGAAACAATATAAGAAATCGGTGAATTCATCTAATCAGATATAACAGATGTTACAAAAATGTCTTTCCCCCTTTATAGACAAATACTTTACTTAAAGCTGCTTCTTTTTTTTTTTTTTTTTTTTTTTTTTTTTTTTTAGCAAGAAGGCTTTGCTATTTATTCAGAGTATTGTAACAATCATCCCAGTGCCTGCACTGAACTTTCCAAACTAATGAAACAAGGCAAATACCGTCACTTCTTTGAGGCCTGTCGCTTGCTTCAGCAAATGATTGACATTGCCATTGATGGTTTTCTTCTCACGCCCGTTCAGAAAATCTGCAAATACCCTCTGCAGCTTGCAGAATTGCTCAAATACACCACTCAGGAGCACAGGTGAGAGAATGAAAAAAACAAATCTTATAATGGTAGTAATACCTAATTGCTCAAACTTTTTGAGTGACACAACACTGAGGCTTTAGAGATCAGGAACAAAACTTGCATTGACCGCTATAGACAGAAGCTCTTTACTTGCTGGGCATCTTGCAACCATGACATATATTAACAAAACCAGTATCTGAAAGTGCAGCACAGTTGACTGACAGGATGCAAGACAGAATGCGGAGTAAGTGGAAAAGGAAGAAGAGAAGGAAGAAGGTGCTGAGATAGAATGCAGGGAGGGGTGTGCAAATCAGAGTGACAAAAAGCCAATGTGTTAAAGAAATAAAGGAGAAGGAAATCCACAGAAGAAAGGGGAAAGCTGCATAAATGTTGTGGACACATGAAAAAGTAGCAAAGGCCTTAGAAAAAACATGCAATCTGAGCAAGTAATGCTCTTTAGAATCTTACTAGTAATAAACATTACCTTTGTTTGCAATGAAGTTCAGATACTAGATTTTCAGCTGAGATAAATAAGAATTGAAGTTGCAGGTTATTAGCCTTTCTAGTATACCCCTGAGTTGGTTAAATCTCTGATTAAATTAAGATTTTATCTTCACATGTCTGCCTTTTTACCCTGTACAACTGCAAGAAAAATGTTCCATTGTGACCCCTGTCCTCAAAGTCCAAATGTAGCCAGAGGCAGTGCTTCCTTGGCCAAAGTCTACACTTCTTTAACCTTGAAAAACTCCCCTTGGAGATCATGGGATTTTTGCCAGGGGAACAATATAGGGGATGTGAAGTACTGACATTCAGGTGTGAAATACATCCATTCAGTTCTGTAGCTACCTGAGAAGCGCTGCAATAACAATTACTAATCTGGGTATCTCTTTCACTGTTACTGATTGTAGAAAAATTATTCTGTCAGCTATTAAACCTGCATATGAAGTGACGGCAAGGTCTTGCCTCCTTCCACCTGTAGTATGTGGTTTCCTGTGGCACAGCATCTAGAGATTCAAACAAGCAGAGACAGGCAGCCAGTGTACAGAGATGCTCACAGACAGGCAGGTCTACAACCATACGGAGCCTTGGTAAAGCTCCAGCCAACTAGTTTTTTTTGGTAGCTTTTTGTTTTGTTTTCATATAAAGTTTGAAGATCTGATGTTTGAAGGCCACAGGTTATGCAGCAAGTGTGGAATAATATGCACACCAACAGAGAAAGAAGGAACTAAGATACAGAAGGACAAAAGTAGCAGCATGAATATCATGCAGTCACCCCGTTGGACATCTCCCCAACATTAGTAGGATCCTGTTACTGTTAATCTCACATTTTTGTATACAGTCTGGCAGAAAAGAGTTTCCATAGATATAAATAGAGAGAGGACAGCAATGCACAGGTTTAGAAGGGAAGCACATCCATCAGCAGCAGCTGATGAAAATAGGGACCGAGACAGAAGCAGATAAAAAGGACAGCGAGGCTGACCCCTTTGCAGGATTTATTTATGGCTCATGCTGTTTCCTACCTCTGGCTCCCTTTTTTGCAAGGCGCATTTCTGATAAAGGAGGGAAGGCAGCTGCTCTTAAGGCAAGAAATATGTCTCTCCTGTCTTTTCAGAGACTTCATTTTGGGAAGGTGAAGAAATGATGGATTCTATTCAAACAGGAATGAAAACCCTCCTACTGGTTAGGGAGATTCATATAAGCATATGGGGGGCTCAGGGAGAGAAAGAGGGGAACAGACTCGTGGAAGAATAGGAGGCTTGCATTTGACCTGGAACAGGCAGGGGAAGGTGACTGTCTTCTCGGCTGTCACACACTTGCTCCATGAAAATAGGCCACTTTGTCAGCATTGTCTCCTTTAATTCCTCTCTTTGGTGTTCATGTTCTTGGATCTCTCACTCACCCTGTTTGAGGTTGCTTTCCATATTTTTGCTGCCCACATATCATTCTCCATTTGCACTCATTGACCCAGCTGTTGGAAACAAGAAGGAGAAAATACAGCTGTTAAACCTGATTAAAGGAATGCCCTTCCCAATAAAATCCTACTAAAATCTTATTCAAAAAACAAATTCTTTGGTGAAGTGTTGGTATTGCAGAGGTCAGTGGGAGTTCTACCATTGTTTTCAGTAGAGGCAGTAGTGCAGTTCATTAATCTATCATCTCCTTTGCCTCATTCCACCAGTTTAGTCATTTGCTTCTGGACAAAGCCTAACAGTACAGCAGCACTGAATTGTCAAGACTACTGCGTGAGGGTCAGGATAGCTGAGAATCAGGCTTCTCTCATTTAAGTACCCAGAGTAGAGGGATGAATGGGTCATGCAGGCGAATACTTCAAGTACTGTGTCATCATTTGTGATTGCATCATATCCATTGCATAAGTGATCTTTGAAACGTGCCTACATTTCACAGCGATTATAACAACATAAAAGCTGCATACGAGGCTATGAAGAACGTAGCGTGTCTGATCAATGAGCGAAAACGAAGACTAGAAAGCATAGACAAGATTGCGCGTTGGCAAGTCTCTATCGTAGACTGGGAGGTGAGTGTCAGCCCGTCCCTTTCCTGAGCAAAGGTAGCTGTTTACAGTACTTCATGTCCTGTCCATGACACCCAAGATACGTCTTTCTGCGTAACAGGTAGTTTGTGTTGTCTACTTTCCAATGGGTCGTTGCCCAGTTAAAAGTCCAGTTGCTTCATTTGCAGTGTTTCTGTTGCTGATTCCTTTGTCTATAGATCAGACAAGCAGCATATATTAACATGAACGCTTGTTTTTGAGATGACACTGGATTGAGATGACAAAAGGGATTTTTTAAAAATGCTAGACCTATAGAATCTCCTTTGGATTTTTAGTAGTTCTGTTGGAAAGCGAACCTGCTTCAGTGACTTTAATGATTTTCCTCCCAATGTATGCAGAAATAAAGTAAAGCAGAATCATATTCATTGAGTTTGCCTGTATGAGATTATCCACATTCTGTGACATTTTCAAATCTAATAACAAAAAATACAAGAAAAACAAATGAACTTAAGACTTCATATTATAAAAAGAGACTGGTTAGGCATACAGTAAGATCTTAAAATACTGTTTACTTACTCTCTCTATTTATGTCTTCTTAGGGACCAGATGTGTTAGCCAGAAGCTCAGAACTGATCCACTCAGGAGAACTGACCAAAATATCAAAGCAAGGCAAAAGCCAGCAGAGGACTTTCTTCCTTTTTGACCATCAGCTTGTGTTCTGTAAGAAGGACTTGCTGAGAAGGGACATCTTGTATTATAAGGATCGTATTGACATGGATGAGATGGAAATTGTGGACACTGAAGATGGCAAAGACAAAGACTTTAACATTAATGTCAAGAATGCTTTTAAGATAATAAACAGAGCAACAGAAGAGATTCATTTGTTCTGTGCAAAAAAACAGGAGGATAAAAAGAGATGGATGGAGGCATGTGAAAGTGAAAGGAGAAGAGTTCAGGAAGACAAGGAAATGGGTGAGTGGAAGAATTTTCTCTCTAAAAGATGGTAAAAAAAAGGGGAATGTTCTTACCTTTACATTTCTTTACACTTTGAGCCGATGTGCACTTCACCTTCTGGGACCGGTGTCTCTTTCTTACCCAACATGACCTTGAACTGTGTAAGTGAAGCCTGTTCAGGTGTTTTCCCTGTAATTGTGGGCCAAAGGTACAAGGCAATTAACTACAACATCCATTTCACAGCATAACCCATGTGATTCTGATGCATTATGGAGCGGAATGAGATACAAGATATTGCGGGATGCAATTCACAAAGACTAATCAATGATAAAAGTCCATACGCTTCTGTATGGATCATTGGCCCAAAACACCTGTTCACAAAGGGCACTTTATCATAAAGCCAAGAAGCAATAATTGTAGATTCCTACTATCTGTGTCATATGATGGCACCTCCTGTGTCCAGAAGACCTGTGCAGTTGTATAGTATCATTAGTTACAGACCCAACAATAGCACCACTGGGCAGTTTACAGAGAAATGCAACTTAACCTTGAGTAGGCAGGGAAAAGGAGAGTAGATGCTAGGATCAGCTTTAGACCCATAGCCTGTGGGACACTCTGTAAAGGACAATGTCTTCTGTGTGAATGTGCATAGAGAATTATTATTTAAAGATTTTTTTTTACATAGTTCCACGCTTCCTTTAAGATCAGTGAGAAAAGTTCCAGCAAAATTTCATTGGCAAAACATACACAAAGATAGCAACACTAATACGAAGAATAAAACCCTTTAATATTCTTAAAGAAGTAGTGAAAATACTAGCACATCTCTGTGTGTTGACTGCATGAGAACTTCTGCTTCAGGCTTAGGCTTTAGATGACAACAGGTTACAAATAGAAGTGCAGTGAAGTGGATGATATCACTCAGAAATTATTAAAACTTACACAAGATGCCAAATCTCATATTCCGTATTCACTTAAAACACCTGGTCAGAAGAACAGGAAGAAGGAATAACTCTTAGATTACAAATGTCAACCTTACGATCTTAGTGGCTTTCTCTTGTTTGATACTGTTGTGAATATGACAAAAGTCAGGCCTCCTCCATATGTATTGTAGATAGTTCATAAGATGAAGAAAATACTTTTCAAGTTTACCAATTCATACTCTAAAAACGGTTTTAACTCCTTCCCATTGCACCAACTGTTGCAATTAACTCCAGTCCTCACAAGTCTTGAGTAAACAATGAAACAGCCACAACTAAACTTTCCTCCAAGTTTCCAAACTTTTCAAATCCGACTCTTGTCCTGTGCAGAACATCACAGTGTGACATTATGATCCTGTTGGGCATCACACTGATGGCTTCCACAAGCTTATTCATTCACCTTGTGCTCAGGGGAATGGCTGGTGGATCCCTTTCCTCATTCACCTAAACACAACTGAAAAGTGGATATTGCAAAAGCGTGAGGGTGATCAGAAGATAATAAAGCAATGCAGAATATCTGATGATGAGTGTCCAAACAATCCCTCTTGTAACAGTTATGGAAAGGCTCCACTCGACATACGAGAACAGTAGTACAGCCATGCGGAAGGATGATATGAAATAAATCACAGCTCCTTCACTTTTGTGAGCAGGACTGAGTAAAAGAATATAAAATGTGGACATTTACCATTCCTATCCTTTCTGAGCAGGAGCATTCTTGAGCTCTTCAAATCTTTATCTATACCTCCTCCTGTCAGTGGTTGCTTTATGAAGCACAGGGGAGAGTATGTTGAGCCGGTTAAATGGTGTATGTAAGGATGCTTCTGAGGCTCACACTGGTGCTTGCCCTGGGCAGCATCAGGTCTGTCTTGTGCAGGCAGTGAGGTCTTACCATTCCTTCTAAGTAACACTGGTGCAGAAATCCCCAAGCATGAGGAAACTGCACAGGTGTAGCAGCTGCAGCCCTAAATGTCATTATTTGTTCTACTGAGACTTCAGGAAAATGAACATGTGATACTCAAAAGGGTAACTATTCAAGAGTGGTGGCAGTGGCAGCGATAACAATGAGAAGTGTTGTAATAGCACTAACCCTTATTTAGGGCTGGGTCACACGTTCCCATGGTGCTGAGTGCAAGGATTGCCAGGGAGGGTCCATTGTACTTACTGCTCTTCAGGCACTATGCAATATGGTTAAGAAAATTCAGTATGATGAGAAGCAGTATTTTTGTTCATAGCACATGGGCACATGCAGTCTTTTCTGCCCATGTAACATCCAGCCTTCTGGAAACTTGCTTTTCGAATGTTGCAACTCGTTATTCTGATGTACCTGTTTTGGCACAGCTATGATGAACCAGAGGAAAGATAGTTGAGTTGTAATAGCTAATGCCCATCCTGTCTGGTGGGTCACAATAGCTTGGATGTTTTCTCCTTTGCTGAGATGACTGATTCTTTTCTAAAATTTCTTCTTTTTTTTGGCATAAATGGACATTTCCTTTAGCCAAAACCAGTGGAAAGGCTCCAGTATTCTCAACCTCAGGTTTAAATTTATCTTGTTGATTTTGTAAGCTCTCTTGCTGGACTTCACACAAAGCCTCTAATCTAACCACTGAGAGAGCAAATGTATACTCTTCCAATTGGGAACTGCAAATGACATTTTACTTCTATTTTCAAAGTTACTTTGGTGCGAGCCACTGTCTCCCAAACCGTATATAGCTTTTCTTAGCGTTATGAATATATGGGAAGACAAGGCCACAGCCAGACCATACCACTAATAGTAACCTTAAGAAAGTGATCTGATCTCTGTTGATGAAATTGCTTTTTTTTCTTTTTTTTTTTTCTGTATCCTTGTTTCTATAAAGGAAAAAAAGAAACCCTGCAGAATAAAATAAACTTGCTCACCCTAAAATTATAGCTCACTGCTCTTGTATTGTGTTGTAATTTAATAGACTGGTTTGTAATAACTTCTCCCTAAGTTCAGGCTAAAAAAGTAAAGGAAATTCTAAAAGTATAGGGAAGTGCATGAAGAGGAAAAATGGAACTAAACCAGACATTTCATTTTGACTTTTGAGTTGCAACTTCTGTGCTCTTTATGTGCATACGAGTGAAATGGGTGACAGCACGTGCATCCTGTTGTGTCCTTGTGCAGACGTAACATATCCATGTATCTCACCTGACTTGTACATACGGAGAGGAAACTGGAGAGCCTGTGTCTGGGCCCCAAATGACACCAGTCATTGGTGTCACCTTTCATAGCAGGTGTCTGGCATCTCTGTACTCAGCACAGAGCAGTTGTACACCTGTCACAGGATAGTAAACAGCATAGGGTTTACCACATGCTATAGCATGATGTACGTCAGACACACATACAAACAAGTATATGAGAAACATGAGCGAGGGATCCAGCCCCAATCTGATGCAGTCACAACCACATGACAGCCTGCTTTGGTATCTGGTGGATTCTGTGATACTGTCTCCTCCAAGTGGAGGGAACGATACCCACATTTTTACTAGTGCAGTACCAATGACTTCAATTTGTTACTCAAAGTTAGCTTAGAGCGAGTGAAAAAAGAAACAGATTCTGCATTTGTGATTTATTACTTTTGGCTTGTAGATTTTAGAAGTGTTAATTTACACTTTTTAAAATCTCTTGTTATCTGGACCTATATATAAAATAACTTTTTTTTGTGGTTAGTTCCCAGCCTTTTGCGGGAACTGGAAAACGGCTTTTCCCAGTAATCTACAGGCAAATTAACATTTGCATTGTTAACCCAATAAGGGTGACAGAACACTGGAATGGACTGCCCAGAGAGGTTGTGAAGTTGCCTTCTCTGGAGACTTTCAAAACCTGTCTGGATGCGTTTGTGACCTGCTGTGTGACCTGTGTCACCTACTCTAGGCTCCTGCACTCGCAGGGAGGTTGGACTAGATGATTCCAACCACTAACATTCTATGATTCTGTGAAAAACTATTCTTAAATTCAAATGACAACGTAAAACATACTTCTAAAATACTATTAGGTTTTATTAAAAATTGTTTAAAATGTAGTTTACTCATTTGTTTTAATTTAATGTAATCAAGTATTAGATACAGTATTTTTATACTCTAATTTACACTTTGACATAGGCATGGAAATCTCAGAAAACCAGAAGAAGCAAGCCATGCAGAATGCCCGTAAATCAAGGCATGGAAAAATTAAAGGTAGGTGTTAAGAATTGCTTTACATTCTTACTGTGTGTCAGTGTTAGGAAATGGCACGATCTGGCTGTGGTTAAGTTCTTGATCCTTTTAAAAAATTTCATGGTTTACATAGAGATGAAATAATTTCCATTTACCTGTAGTTATATATCAAATTCCAGTGCCTTTGTAAACTGTCCACTACATCAGCTCCGCTGTCTCCTTCGGAGAGGCAAGTCAGTATTCTCTTTATTAGCGAAGAAACTCAAAAAGCAAGGCAAGCGGCTTATTTATATATATGTATATTTACATATATATTTATTATATAAATTAGAAATGAAGATTACCAATACCTTCCTTTGCTTTTACGCAAACAGCGTGTTCTTTAGCCATTCTGTGCTTTGTTTAAAATATCCTAAAGTTCTTTTTGCAAGCCATCTGTTGCTGTATTTATGATAACACACTCAAGATGGCTTCCTTCTGTCCTAGACTAGAAGGAAGGATGGACTAGAAATGTGTTTCTCTCAAAACCAATTTTTATATTCTCTTTCTCTCTCAGAAAATGTGTTGTGATTTTGTCCTTTTCCGTCTTAAAGCTAAATTGGGGTAAATCTCTAGTGTATTGAGAGAATAAATTGAGCAACTGGGACCAGATTAAACCTGAATTTAGGAGTGAAGGAGTTGATGTTAGGTAGTCCTCTGCTCCCTGGGATTAATATTATTAAAGCTTTTTCTCTTTATCAGTCACTAGATACCTATAAAACCTGCCTGGATTTTCAAGGGAGTAGCTGAAAATTGTGATCAGGAGATTCTGTCCAGAATGCACAAAGTTCAAAGTTTGAGAATGTTAATGTGGAAAAATATTTTCCAAATGGAAGAAATAACATTTCTCTTGGTAGCGGTATTTTACCTAGCCTTATTCTGAGAGGTGACTAAAACCCAAGTATCTACTGTATTAAGTCATTCCTTTGAAGTACCAGAATTTACTTGTGGAAACAACATAGCTAGGCTATGTGAAACTGCAGCACTAATTCTGTAATGTTATTTTTACTGGTATTATTCTCTTCTGAAGCCAAATCAATGTAGCAATTAAGAAGCCGAACATCAGAAAAGGTAACTTTTAATAGTGCTTCCATTCAAGATCAGGGCAAAATTCATACTGGCTTTATTGGCCATTGAATTTGTCCCATGGCCCTGTGCTTAGATTTCCACACTATTGGTTGGTCTGCTACCTGACTCATATGCTTTGGTAATGGTTCCTTTTGCAGGTGTAAGCTATAACGGGTGTCCCGTGCCTCCTCCGCACCAAAGCCTGCATCCGATTCATCAGCGCCACATCACTGTGCCTACCAGTATCCCACAGCAGCAGGTTTTTGCCCTGGCAGAACCCAAGAGGAAGCCATCCCTCTTCTGGCATACCTTCAACAAACTCACCCCCTTTAAAAAATGAGAGGCCAAGGACCTACAGAGAACATCGGCATGGAGGGAGGCTTACTCCAGGGAAGGACCTTGGAGACATGGTTAAGCTTGTTTGAGCTCAGTGAATCTCCAGTTTTGGAGAGAAAACCTTGGGCTTCCTTGAGCCAGAAACACAGCCTGTGTCTAGAAGAAGAATGAAGTTCCTCAAGGCTGCTCTGAAGTTAATGTTGCCAAGCGTCAGCATTGCTGATGAAGAGCAGTCTCCCTTCTGACAAAGACAACTTGCTGTTACTCTGAAGCAGAAGTATTTAATCTCTGTTTCTTAGTTATATTGAAATAGTAATGGAATCATGCAGGTCATTGTAACATTTCATTTTTATTAACCTTACATTGATGGCCAAATCTAGGTTAGGGAGGAGTTTGCCCTTAGGGGTATATGAACAAGGAGTCTTAGGAGAGTTTTCTCCTTCCTTTGGAGCACTGAGCAGAGACCATCCATTAAAGTCAGGTGGTGACGTCCCATGTGATTAACCAGCTGTTGCAGAATTCAGTGGACTCTAATTCTTCCTGTCTCTTTCTATTAAATTGCCAAATGGCAGATGAACATCCCGCAAGGCCTTACCATATTCCAGATTGGAACGGGGAAATTTTATTCTGTCATATAGAAACATGAACAGAGTGTGAAATGGACTATAAAGGTTTGTGCATTTATTGCACACAAGTGGAAACAAGAGGAACCCAGGGCATCTCAGATTGATTACTTTCAGTCACAGCAATATACTGCGTGCATGTATGCTCTTCAGTATAGAGCTTTTATATCACTTTTTGCGCACTTCGTTGCCTGAGAGACGCTTCTTTATATTTCCAGTAGGCTTATTTCTCTGTGTAAAACCTACTTTTTTTTATTTTCTAATGGAGATAATGTGAATGTACTAAGTCAGAGTTGAGACAAGTACACTGTCTGCTGGCTATGTTACAAAGTTCTCATGCTTTGTATTCATATAGCTTGACTTAGAAAACTGATGAATGGTAATGTAAATACGTGGAAGCAGCCTGGGTCCATGCTTCTTACACACAGTCAATCGACAATGGGTTTTGACTAATTATTTCTTCACAAAGAAAGAGAAATCCTTACTGAAAGACGCAATTTGTGTGGCCCAGAGATAGATTTTTGTCTTGAAGTCATCATTCTGTATCAGAAGGGGAAGAACCTGACTCGATTTAGGTCAGCTCTGGCCAGAATATGCAATACGTGATTTGCATTGCCATGATTTGCCTATGACATGAAGTTGATTTGGAAGAAAAAAAAAGATACAGGATCTTGATATTTGCAGCATTGATCATTTCTGCTTGTTAACTCTCATTTAAGGATGACAAGACTGCTGGTAATATGGAAGAAAAGAAAGACTATATGTTTCAGAACTGACTTGCTATGAATGTCGTTACAGTACTTTATCTTATGCTGCTGATTAGGGGCATTATCTGATGATAAGGATAAATTCAATGGTATTCTTTGACAGACACAATCAGCTTTGTCACGAATCTGTAATATATGAAGAAGAAACAAGGGGCTAGAGGCCAGGCATCTTAACAGCAATGTAAAAAAGCCTTATTTTAAACATGTGTTTGTTGCTACTACTATTGTTACCTCTGTATTTTTATTTATCGTCAGTGTTGTGAAGCCCACTAGTTGCTAGACTTTGTGATTTGATAACTTTGTGACAACTTCTGCAAAGCCCAGGTTTGTGGCTTTGATTTTAAATGACATCTTTTGACAACTGTACATTTCAAATGCCTTGTGTATATAGCTCAGCAATAACTCAAAGTCTGGTGATGCTCAGCTGAATTGTTCACCCCATAGTGAACTTCGTTGCTTGTGCTTTCCCATAGCGATGGAAGAACCTGAAATAGTTAAAAGCTAGTGATACGCACTGACATTTGCAATGGTCCAGCTTAAAGGAAATGCACAGGAAAGTTAATGCAAAAAACAGTCTGGATTGTATTTTTGACGTTTAAAATAAACCATTTCTGTTCACATTTTTTAAAAAGATAATTCTAAATGCTCAACTTAAACACAAGGAGCAGACTTCCCGATACAGGCATGGGTAAATGCCCTTCCTCTTGAAGGAGTAACCCTTTGGTGTTTCTTACATATCCGTTTCTTTGGGTACTTGCCACGTTCAGGCCTGCAAACCAAAGTGGTGTATGTACTGTGGAAGCAGAGATGATGTTTTTCGTAATCCTATTTGAAAGACTTGTTCTAGATGCAAAAAAATGTCTGAAGTTGGATTGCAGTGCTCACCTGAAATTTTCCCAGCTGGACCTGAAGACATTATGAGATCCACACTGACATATGTGTCTTTGGTGAAACCTACTCCCTTCCAAGGCTCCGTTCTGTGTAGTGCTAGGAAAAAAAAAAGGATTTTGGAATGTATCTTCTGACATGTCGGTGCCCATGAAGGCTCTTCCCATGTAGTAGTGCTGGTGCCTTAGCCCTAAAAAAAATCAACAGAAATGTTTGCACATGGTTTTGGATGTAGGAATTTTTTTTCTCAAGAAGTGAAGTTCAGGGAGATAAAAAGTGACTGTTACATGGTGCAGATTACTCAGGACGATTTACATATAGTACCCTACATATGGACGTGATTGGTTTATAATACTCTCTACATCTTTCTTTGCAATCTGACCTTGTAACAGAATAAGATAAAATAAAACAAGACAGGACAAATTTAGACTACACCATAATCTTTCATAGTTAAATAAAAAAAATGAAAATACACACCATATAACCATTAAGACAGAAATTAACTTGAGTTTCAGCCCGACTTTAGAGCCTGTGGGAAAAAGAATTGCAACTAAAATGTAGAAGTTTGTATTCTAGCAACTCTTGCCCTGATCCTCCTTCTGATGACAAAAGTAGTATCAGAAATGTGTGACGGCAACATCTGTTCTTTTCCTCTCACTTTTGCATGCTTTAAGTAAGTATAAAAAGTTCTAGGGCAACTACTAAGTGCATTTGTGCCTCGTTTAGATAAAGCACAGCCAGAGCCTTCCCAATGGCCTGCTGAGCAGATACCCTCAGACTTTATGCATGAGATGCAGTAAAATATAATTGTCCTCAAATGTGTTCCCACTGAGTTAGGAAAATGCCAAACCATAATTGCATCTAACTCGGAGCATTTGATGTATAAAAGAATAAGATTGTTTTACAAGTGGCTCTTGCCATGCTAAATTTCTCATTGAGTTTTAGTGGTCAATGTAATAACAGAGTTCAAAGACAGACTACTCAAATGTTCCACACTTTAGTTGTCTTTTGAAAATAATTATGACAGAGTTTTGGAGCCAAAGGTCTTTAGCCATAACTAACACAGTACCTTTCTTTGCCTTTCTACTTTTATTTTTTTTTTTCTCTATGTGTGGCATTTGTATGTAGGAAATGCCTTCTGAAAGATCTGTAATTTAAAACTATTTGTTGTATATACTAGGGATGACTTGCGTATATGTTTTATTTTGACAAGTGTTTTGTAACATTTTATCTTACCTACATTGCTTTGTGCGTCTTATCATCTGTGCGCTGTTACATGTGCTGTAAATGAAGTGTCCTGGCTACAGAGCAGATGAATTGGCTGTTGACAGCTGAAGAACAATGTATAGAACTGCAGTAGCTTGATGTGCATTTGTTCTGAAGTAATTGCATTACGAAGTTTATTTACTCTTGGAACACTGTTTGTCAAAAGAGTCTATTTTCTGGAAATAAGTACAAACTTACATTCCCATTATTTTTCTCTTATTGTACATGTTTGAATTAAATAACGTACAAAGCTGAAGTTCCTCAGATATGTCTTATAAAACTTTATTGTGAAGTTTTAAAATTGTTGCGGTTTTGGCTGGATTTTTTTTTTCATTATCTACAAAATATTCTCTGTGATGCAAAAATGACCGGTCCTATTTATTTTATTATTTTAAAGCAAAAAAAGTCTTACCCTTCTCTCTTGGTTTTCCAGTAGCAGCTGCAGTACCACAAGTTCGTTTTAACAACTACTAAACTTGATTCTGGGATTGAAGTCTTCATCATTCAGGTAAAACCCATCCATGTGTCCGTCCCAGCCATATGCATCTGCGATCACTGTGCTTTACCTTGTCCTCGCAGACAGCTCGCACAGTATGCCCTGAAAGTAAATACAAATGTAGCTTCTGTGTTAATAGAGCTTCTGCTAAAAGAGGATGATGAATCAAGTACTGTAATTTAGGTAAGGAGGATTATATTTTGTTTTCTTTGGAACAAAAGCAAAACCTTTTAAAAGGGCTCACCAAAAAGGTGCGTTCTATAAATGTGTGTGAACAGGCTTGCCTGCTTGCTCGTTAGAGCAATGGCCAGTGCTGCTGGAGATTCAATGATTCTGACTGAGGGAAGTGTTTTTGTTTCTTGTTATTCTGACAGAGCAGGGGACCACATCTGAAAGGTGTGCGTGTCACTCCTGCTCAGGGCTGTGTCAAAAAGTACATTTTGCTGAGACATATTAGCTCTACCAAAATAACATCCGTTGCTGAAGTCTTTTCATCATTTGGCGAGTTCAAGGGCTGGCAGAACAGCTGGGTTTGCCAGTTCTTTCCACCTCCTTCCAACGTGCAAGCTCTTATCTCTCTTTCTTGGTTCACCTCAAAGTAGAGTTTCCCAGGCCTCCCAAGTGCAGCTGCTGCAGCAGGATGTGTGCTGAGGGCTCCAATATCAAAGTGAAAGGCTCAGTTTGAGCACTTAGCGAGGTAGATCGAATGACTGAAAAACATACCTTGAGCAAACACTGGAGTAGGAGGTTGTGATCAATAGGCTTTCTAAGGAGCCTGCAATTCATCTGGCCATGGTGAGCTCGTTTGTGCATTTTATTTCACGCTCTGACAGTCAGGCTAAATCCTGTAGATTGTTCCATACTGTCAGCTTTTAAGTTCTTCGAGAGCTGATCTGTAAGGTGAAGCTTTTAGTCTCTACAGAAATAGCACTGCTTGTCTTATGTTTTTTGGTATTTGTTGGTTGTTTTTTTTAAAGGCTGCAGGATGATCTGTGCTTGGTAAGTGACAAGGATTTGGCCCTTTTTATGTTACAGTATCAAAGGAGAAATGAAAAAGCCAGCAATGGAAAACTACATATCAGAGAGCCTATAAGGAAACCACACAAATATTTAGTGTGTTTCTGAGTATTTTTCAAAATTCAGTTATTTGAACCAGCTAAAGAACATGTAATTGTGAGAATATGTCAAAATATATAAACTGCCAGCCTAACAATTTTTTATTGTCTTAGGTCTGTGCTAGGTTTAGTTCACTGCAGTCAGAACTGACTTATGGTTGTCCAGGTGAGTGCATAGGGCCAAGAACTCACATACTGTCACTATTACTATGTAATAGTGTTCTAGTTAGAGCTTAGGCTCTGGTTTCAAAAAAATATGTGTGTGTGTATGTGCATATATGCTTATATACATATGTATTTACACACAACTCCCCCCTCCCTTTATAGACGCCATATGGCATCCCCAGATAATGTCTCTGCTGGCACCTACAATGCATTGCACCAGACAAGTGGTCCACACCCATCACACGCTCCCTTTCTTTATGTTACAACATCAATTTCTGTTTTGCATCTTGGCAGGGACACACACACGTAATGACACATGGGCAGGGCTTCACCCAGGTCCTGAAGGGGGCCTGCAGGAGAGCTAGAGACGGACTTTTTGTAAGAGCATGTGGTGATAGGACAAGGGGCAATGGTTTCAAACTAGAGCAGAGTAGATTCAGATTAGACAATAGGAAGAAGTTTTTTAATATGAGGGTGTGGTGGGTTTGACCTTGGCTGAGCACCAGGTACCCACCAAGTTGCTCTATCGCTCCCCTCCCCCCACTTACTCAGAACGACAAGCGGGGAAGAGAATAAGATGGGAAGAGCCTGTAGGGTATGATAAAGGCAGTTTAATAGGAGCGAAAAGAAAAGCAAAGAACAAAAAGCAAGCCGCACGCACGAGNATGGCAGGGAGGTTGGAACTGGAAGATCTTTAAGGTCCCTTCTAACTCAAGCCATTCTATGATTCTATTCTATGATTTTATGAGTTGTTTTAATGTTCAGCGTGGGCCACCAGGAATGATGGACAAACCACTCCACAAACAAGAAAAGGGTGGAAGGTGTCTACAATGCTGGAGTCTGCTGCCAGCAAAGTTGCGAAGGGGAAATCTGGGAGGGTAGAGGTTAGCAGAGCAAGGATTACCACTGCCCTGCAGGTGCTGAGTTTCACTCAGAAGAGAAACACAGGATGATGTAGGATTTATCTGTTGTTTCTCCTAGCGATTTTTGGAAAGCTCAAACTGCTTCAGTGGGCAGGAGGAGCACCAGGTGCTCCTGAAGGACCTTGCTGGCAGAACAAGGCACATGCCAAATTCCTCCTTGTTTCTAGCACATAGGAAATAAGAAAGCAGAAGATGAAATATATACAGACTGAAGTGAACAGTCAGTAGGCAGATGTGCCAGACAGAGTTAACCTTGGTCTCTGCCTATGACCATATCCCAGACTTTGGAGATATCAAGTCATGAAGGACTGAAAAATTGCCTAGAAGATACTCTGCTAATAAGGTTGGATATATATTTTTCTATTAATCAGCCATATTCAGCTCCTAAAAAAGGTAATTAGCACAGCAATCAATCTAAAAAAAACCTACATCATTTTTAAGAGGAAATGACAAGCTTTTGCTAATGTGTACTTATTTCCAAGGCATTACACTGTGAGGCCATAAAGCACATGAGAAAGCAGCTAATGGCAATGTTTGTCTTTAAGGCCCTTCCTCCAGCATTTTTCTTGTTTCTCTGCTAAAAACGTATCAAACTGAACTAACTGCATCAAGGTAGATGTAACTAATGAATTATGTCATTCTTACCTCAGGATTGGGAGAAACAGACTGTGACCGTTGTCACTAAAATTCACAGCCTGTTTCGAGTCAGTGTAAGGACCTGAGAGGTATGGCCGCTGCTGGTGCCATGTCCCCAGGAGCCCCTGCTGCTCCCAGTGCTGTCCCTCCAGGGCCACCAGCTCTCCCAGCACCCTGCAGCCAGGAAGGTTCGCCAATAAATCCAGGTTTTCTGCATGGCAGGACAGATCACAGCACTAAGGGGCTGTGAGGGCACAGTACTAAGCTGGCAGGGTGGCCTGTTTTTTAATGACTCAAACTTTTGAAGTGTGAGAGAAGGTCGAGGCTAAGCAACCTTCGAAAATGGTCTCTGACGGGTAAAGAGAAAAGGATTATTTGTCGTGGCTCTCATTTCTTCTTCTCAATTAGCACAGCAGCGAGGCTAATTTGGCTGCAGAAGTTCATTCAAGTAGAGCAGCTAATTGCTGCGCACGGTCGTTCCTTTTCCTCAGGGCACGGTAATACAATGTCCCAGATGCAAACCAGGGCACCATAAGGCTTGCAGTATTTTCTTACTGCCACAGGGTGGTGGTGAAGACCTTAGTGAAAAACATTCAGTGCTGTGGATGGTGAGGATACGTTATTTGATACGCAGACCACACATGTCCTATCTTGGCCACTCAGACACAGTGTTTTCAGTCACTTGCACGAACAGGGGTGAATTGAGGCCACTTCCTATAACACATTAACCCTCTTACTATTGGTTTTATCCTTCACTGTTCACAATCGACATTTACTTAGTAAGCTCAGTTGCTTTATTTCCACTAGTCCTTAGACAGCAGCAGTTTCAGTAGTTTCAAGAAGACACAGTTAAGACACATAAAAAGTTATGGCTTCTTCAAATTTAGTTGCCAATTATATACACATTAGTAGCACAATAGCTTTGACTGATCTTGAATGGCTAGATGGGGAGCCTAAAATTACACCTGAAAAGCTCTCTTTGTCATTCAACTTCAGTTATTTCAACTTTAATTCAACTTGGTTACTTCTCCAGAATCGCCTAATATTTGTGACGCCACACTCACAGCATTGTTATTTTTATTTTCTATAGTCTTTTTGTCTCTAGTTTCATTGTAAATTCTTTGATGCAGAAAAATAACTTTATTACATACTTTTGCAGCACAACAATGGTATGAAACATGTCTTCCAAACCAACCAAACTGTAAAAAGCTAACATTTCTGAAATGTGTTTGTATTATGGAACAGGAAAATCAAAGCCTTATTAATCAATTTTAACTTTTTTTTTTTCCATGTACCAGTGGCAAAAGCCAAAGTACAGAGCATTTCAGCTTAATGTTGGAACAAATAGGGAGATTCCAGTGGAAACCTCTGTTTTAATTATTGAACAGCTCTCAAAATTAAATCACTGACCTTTGAGAATTTAGTGACCAAACAAGTGCTTGTCCGCTAGGCATTTATTTGAGGCATGTGTTCCTTTACATGAAGCTTTTATATTCTGATTGAAGATGCCCAAGAACACTGCTAGTACAAAGTGAATGAGGTAAGACCAAAGATCCTATATATATATATATGATGATGGTGGTCATGATGATGATGGTATTCATGTTGTCAGCTTATGGAGAGGAATGCATGTATGGGGATGGACTGTCTATCCCTTAGGCAAGAAACACTCCCTTAGACAACTGGGAATGGGGTTTTCTGTTAGTGGACAAAGACTTTCAGACTTCTCCATGGGGTGCATCACATCCTAACAGCATCATAGAGAGTGCTTCTTCCTTTTGCAGTCCTCTGGAGACCCTTGCCTAAGGCAGCAAATGTTCATATAGCTCAGAAGTAGCAAATGTTTATATAGCTCAGTAGTAGCAAATGTTTAATCTATTTTCAAACTTATTTAGTGCCAACCAACAGCAGCAGTCAAAGTGGGATTTTGCTGGTAGGTGATCAAACATCTCCTTAGACCATTGGCAAAGGCACCATAAATCACATTTCCAATAGTTGTTGCAAAATGAGGAATCTTTCTGATGGCAGAATAAAAAGATTAAGGAAATGTCCTAAAATTAAGGCCCTTCTCTGTAAATTAAGCTACAGTAATATTTAAATAGAATATTGCTAACAGGATGTAATTATTCCTATTGGGAACATACTAGTCTCTAATTGTATTTGTGTGCATTGTTTCATAAGACTGAGAAACGGTGGCGAAGAGATTGAACAGAAGACATTTTTTTTTTTAGTCAATGCTAGCTAATATTTGAAAAGGAATACTGATCTTAAGTTCTCATTAATAAAAGAATCAATTCAAAAGCCAATTATGCAAAATTTACTCATTCTAACTATCACTTTTATCTGTAGAAGTACTTAACCAATATAGCCCAAGCTTCCTTCTATTAGACATTTATGAATACTAATTCCATAAAAAATGAACATTCATTTTATTGCTATTTGAGTTTTGCTCCTCAGGCTAATCTCTTCCTATTAATTGCTCTCACACTCAGTGTAAGACTTAAACCAGTTGTGTTCAGAGTTAAGTAATGTATTTCAGTGGGCTTATATTAAAATACATTATATAGGAGGGACACTCTAAGCAAAGGAACATGTAAGCTGGACTTTAAGTAGCATAGTTACATGAAGGGCGAGAACCAGACCAAAGACTTGTTTTTGCCAAAAATCTCTCTTACTTGATCCCTCACATCTTTGCACTCATCTCCTTCTGCTCCAGCTCTGACCCGCTCTGAGGTCTTTCAACTTATTAACCCAGTAGATGACTAACTTCAATTAAAAAAAAAAAGAAAAAGGTGATTGCTTTGTCCTGAACTAGGATGTTGAATTGCCCTAGCTCACCTCCTAGGAGATGAGAGGTACAGCTGTGCACTCATGTGTAGGTGCTGAGAGAAATGTGGATGGAGAAGTGGGCATTAAGACCTCTGCTTCTTCTTGGTTATGAGCTGTTTAACTGGCTCAATTATATTATTTTTCCCTTAAGAAGCTGTTGGATAGATATTGACTTATTAATGGCAAACACTGATAAAAGGTTGGAGATCAGAGAGAACACTTTTTTTACAGACTCTAAACACATAAGGTGCCATTTGGTAGGAAGTCTTTGAAATAGGAAAGAGGAAGCTGGAATATGTAGAAAGTAGAATTCAGCAATGCCCATGAAATAGCTCCTTGTTGGGCACTATTCTGGTACAGTAGTTTACAAAGAGATTTCTGAACAAGGAGAATGCTTATATGTTATGTAAGCAAAACTACATCTTGGAGAAACAGGACATGGTATGAATACTTGGGTATGAATGTGGGGTCACTGGTCCTACCTGAATCACCCCCTTAGATCTGAAATTTTGACTATTGATTTAGGCTTAGAACAGCAATAACATTATTATTGGTAAACTTCCTCGTAGACTTGCCAGACATTGGGAATTCATGGTTTTGGTTGGAGTACGACAGGTCACTGGAAGTTCTTTGGCATATAGTTGCTGCTACTGTGTATTTCTTGCTGTAACTGCTGGGGGAAGAAAAAAAAAAAAAGACAAAGATGATCGCTTCTGCCTGAGATGCATTTTCATTATGATCTTGAAATCTGAGTTGATTTCAGCCAGATCCATGAGTCAGTGCTCTCCTCATTTAAATAAAACAATGTGAAATTCTACGGGATGCACTGAGGTGTTGTTTTCCTGTTTGCTGGCCAGATCCTGAGGACACTAAGGGCGGCTCTAAACCTCCCTAACATTTTTTGTGACTTTCAGCTCCTCACTATCTACCTGCATCAAAATTTCCCTTTGCAGAGTCAATTATTTCCACAAGTCATATTACATAAGAAAATACGAAATAGAATCCGATGCTCCAAATCACAGAGAATTAAGGAATATTTTAAAATGTGTAAACTTGAGTTAATGCTTCAAATGTAAAATGTTTCTATGGCTGCTATTTTCATTAAATTATTTGAAATAACACTCAGTAGTCTCCAGGACTGTACTCAATGCTAAATAGAGACCTATAAATAAAACAAAACAATAGACATGGTGAAAACTCACTGAAAACTCATTTCCTTTTTTTTCCTCCCTCCCCCACTCTGCATCCCCTTAAGGCAGATGTACTTTTGCTTTCCGAAATCTTTCAGCCAACATCATCTAACCTATCTAAAGAATGAAAAGCTGGATTCTACTGCTGGCTATTGTAGTCAGCACAGTAGAAACACAAAACCAGGACGTCTGTACCCAAGGGTATCCTGGCATCCCTGGCAATCCTGGGCACAATGGCACACCTGGTCGTGATGGACGTGATGGTTCAAAAGGCGACAAGGGAGATCCAGGTACTACTATGTTTGGAACAAATGATTTCATGTACTGGATGCAACGCCATTATTCCTCGAAGCTGTCAGTAGTCGCTCTGCCTCATCTTTAGAGAACATTTCTGACATTTGTCATCTACTTGTTTGGAGAAGGAAATATAAAGAAAGACCTAATAATGAAAGCAAGATAGCTCATACTGTGAAGAGGTCAGGTCCATGGGATGAAAACAAAAGAGGACAGACTTTGTCTTCTCTTTTGGGAATATTTTCATGTCTATTTGAAAATTTTAATGACTGTAAACCTATTCCTACATGTCTAAGATAGCAACTATATTTCTATAAAGAACTTGAAGCCCAGTTAAAAAAAATCAACAGCTGCTACATTGTTTGGTGTAATACAAAGTGTGCTGTGGTAAGAATATTTCTCCTTATTTAAATTTTACATTTGTAGGACTTGCTCCTCGGTGTGCCTCCTTCCCTTAACTCAAGAGCCACTAGAGGGAAGTTCAGGAATGGAGATTACTGAAAAGCAGTGTAGGATTCATGTCTGCTCTAACAGACTGTAATAGAGATTTATGTGCGATGCTGAAGAGAGAGGTAATCTTCTCAGTATCCTTAGGATACTAGTAATTCCCATAGTACTTTAAACCTCAGGATAATGATGGCCCTTGCATCCAGGCTGGAATATCAAGGCCAGGGTTTCACAAGCTGATAAATCTGTGAGCGTGTGGACATATAACACTTCATCTAAAGTGTCACATGCCCAGAATGAAAAGCACAGGACAAGTACAAATCTGCTGCTTCAAAGTTGTTCACGACTTTTTTTTTCTGCGGGGAACTTTTTCCCAACAGGCTTTATATGTGGTCAGCTATTATGTGGCATCATGCAGGTGGCACTGTGGCATAAATTTGCCACAAGCACTGTTATTGTGGGCCTGGCTAACTCAGCTGCACAAATCAATCCAGATCAAACTTATACTTAACAGATAAATCCTTCTACTGAGTGCTGGTCTTAAGGATTGTGAATCACAGCTTTGTTTCAGTGGAGTACATAATCCAGTACATTAATTACACTGAGGTCAACAGTCTAAAAGAAATTAACTTAAAATGTGCTAAAGTGTTTTAATATGCCTTCCAAGCTCGTGGAAATGTCTGCCTTAACAGACTGAGTTGCTAAGCTTAGGAATCATCTGGTCCACCAGAAGAGTATATGCCTCCACAGAGAGTGTACGCTGCAGAATCACTGTTGAAGGTGTAGTTTGATGTGAAGTTCTTTCATGGCTACGCTAACATAGACAGGATCCTCTACAAAACCATTTTCCTACCACCTGACTCTTCTTTTTTATATACCACAACTGTTTGTGTGGCTACACAGTAAAACAGATCAACTGAAAAATGACCAGCAGGTATAATTTGGACAGTGAAGAGTTATTCACTGCTTATGGACTGCCCTGCACCACTGAAAAACAAGTCTACATGCTTACATATTTACCTCAGTGATTGCTAAAGAGTTATTTTGAACTTGTTTGTTTATAAAATGATTTAGAGTTCTCTGTCAAGCAACTGCTTTAAGTGCTCCTTCTGCCTGCAGTGTCCCAGCCTGGCTAAAACCAAACCCTTTTAAAATCTAGAAACAAGCAAAAAAAATCCATTAACTTCTCACTAGGCACATAGATTTAAATGTCTTTTTTT
>VWZK01020463.1:0-69404 GCA_013396935.1 Baryphthengus martii | reverse complement strand
TTTTTTTTTTTTTTTTTTTTTTGATATGTAGGGGTCCAGGAAAGTCTGAAAAAATGAAAATCTAGACTTTACTTATTTTCATGTATCTTATACAGGTCCTCACTTTACTCCACGGAGTTACTACATGATATCACTGGTTTCTGATAAAGTCCCCAACTGTTGGGTTTTTTTTCCTAAATTAAGCTATTATAATGACTGTACTGACTATCTTTGTTTGAACAAATTAGGGGACTGTATTATTCTTTATATTATATATACATATACCTTTGCAGTTAAATACATGAGACTTAGTTTTGTTCCTTACCAAGTCAGTAAACTTTCAGCAGATGCTGGACTGTGCCCATTGTGCAGAAAATTGCTAAAGAACTGTTCTCCAGTCCATATGGCTGGAGAGTTACTCTTGGAATATGGTTGCATCCAAGCTTCCAACTTTTTTTTCTTCTGTTGCTTTCCGGATGCAAATCCAGGTATTTGGTCACACACCTCCTGGTCACCTGGGATGTTACTACAAAAATTACTTCTATAATGGCTATCTAGAATAGTGGAAATCTGTGTCATGCTAGATACAGGGATCAAGAGTATGAATGCCTTCCTTAGATCTACAGGCAATATTATTCCGCTGTAACGTTTCATCACAATTGTCCAAACCCCTGCAGATGTCTCTTCTTGAGAGGGGAGTTCACCACTGCTTCACTACTAGGCTTCTTGTCCCTGAAAATCTTCTTGCTGAATGTGGCTTCCTCACGACTTTTCCTGATGGTCTCTTCCATGCATGGAGGCAATAAGACGACAAGAGGTTTCCACATTGCTAGTCTTTGTCAGTGTATACCACTCTGCATATCCCAATAACCCACGTCTTTATGTGATTCCCTCTGTCTCAAAAAAACACCGTCCTCAAGCAGAGTTTCTGTATCTCTGCCAAACACTCCATATGATAAAAGTACCAGCAGTGGCACCCACTGACACTCAGGAATAAGACTACTCTCTGCATTACTGTTTAGCCAGGCTTGAAAAGGAAAGATTAGAGAAGGATTCATCCCAAGTTTTCTGCTAATTTAATTGTTTAATGAAAATATGTTTTCCTCTTCTGTACTAGGTGAAGCAGGACTTCCTGGCAGTCCAGGAAAAGATGGTGCAAATGGAGAAAAAGGTGAAAGAGGTGAGAGAAGTGTTTCAGTTCATTATTTGTCCATCAACTGCTACCCTTGTGTTTGTGAGTGCTGGACGTGCTATACATTCTAGCTGTAGCAAAAGTACCATAAACTTTAAAAAACCTTCTTTCCAGAAGAAGTAGAAGCTGCACATACATGCTGACATACAAGATTGCCACTTCCAATTATTTCAGTGCCTCTGGTGCTCTACAGCTTGTTCATTCAGCCTGTCATTCTACCTTTCCCATCTCTGATCATTTTTCAGCTGCTGAGGAAGACACCACATCTGCAGCTACCTCATGAAAGTGAGGCTTCTGTAGCTATGTATGCAACTTCAGGCAAGGGTGCTTTTATAAGGAAATGTAGAAGACACAAGGTATACAGCCAAAAATACAGTAGATCCCATATATTTCACCCATGCAGCCAACCTATGCATGTGCACCGTGTCTCCTGTCAGTTGGATGTACATTCGCAGAGTGACTTGTGCATAAAAGCAGGGAGTCAGCCATCGTGCAAGTGGCATCACATCATTCTGCAGAAATTCATTAGTTCTGAGATGCTGTACTCATGCATCCTTATAGTAATTGTACAGAGGCAATGTATGTATTGGAAGCCTATCAAAGACAGTGTCCAGGTTCTCCAAATCCTGAAGTGGATACTGAAAAATAACATACGGTATATGCATTGCATGGGAGTAATTACAAGCTGTTCCACATCCCTCAGACTTTTCTCCAGTCTTTTAAAAATGACCCCAGTCCTGAAAGGAACACGAAACATGAGGCCACAAATGTTGTTCAGTGTTGCCAAAGCTACCTTCTTTTCCTGTGTCCTTGTCCTGGCAGACCCACTTTGCTTTTTCCAGAGGCTGACCATACAATCTCACCTGTTTTCAGTTCATTGTTACTGTTAAATGGAGAACAGTGAACTTTAAATACAGCATTATTCCTAATATCAGCAGCCAGAGTGCCTTATGCAGAAATTATCAGCTTCTTTTTTTTTTAATTGATCAAGTGTATGATCATTACGGTATCTTTTGTCTAACAACTGCTACCATGCCTTTCCTGTCATGAGACCTTCACCTTCAAGCCATTCTGTAGCAGTCAGAGGATTTTCAGATGTTTTGGCCTTTCTCATTCAAGAGTGGATGAAGGATGAACGGAGCATGTGGTAGCAAATAACAAGGACAAATAACAAATACCAAGTTGCACTGCAGTAGCAATCTAGGTAACCCAAGCAAAGTTCCGCCAAGTAAATTATTATAAAAACACATGGCAAGCAATTTCTGGGTGTTGTCCAAATAAAACCTTCCTCTGATTAAATTGTGAATCATCTCCCCCATTTTCTATACCAAAGGCTGAAAACAAATGTCTGGACAGATGCAGCTTGTGCCTGAGCTGACATGAACTGTCGGTGCTACCATCAGCCTGTAGACAAATCATACCTTCCTTTCTTTGAGTTTATTCTTGCTGTTCTCAGCCAGAATGTTTTCAAACACGATAGTGAGTTCATCAGATATTATGCTCATCCTGCACTTAAATGTATGAGAAGTGGGATGTACAATGAGCACAAGATGTAGAGTGGTCACACACACCTACATATTATAAATTTTTGTGATAAGACTCTTATTGTACCCTGTTGTGGTTTAATCCCAGCCATCAACTAATCGCACAGCTGCTCGCTTACTTCTCCCCTCACCCACGGGCATGGGTGAAAGAATCGGAAAAAAAAGAAGTAAAACTCATGGGTTGAGATGAGAACGGTTTAATAATTAAATGAATATATAATAATAATAATAAATAATTGTAATGAAAAGGAATATAACAAAAAAGAGAGAGAGAAATAAAAGCCAAGAAAAGCATAAGTGATGCAGAGTGCAGATGCTCACCACCCGCCGACTGATGCCCGAGCAGTGTTTGCCCCTTTCCATACAACTCCTCCCAGTTTATTTACTGAGCATGACATTCTGTGATAGGGAATATCCCTTGCGCTAGTCTGGGCCAGCTGCCCTGGCCAAGCTCCCTCCCAGCTTCTCGTGCACCTGCTCACTGGCAGAGCATGGGAAATTGAAAAGTCCTTCACTTAGGATAAGTGCTACTTAGCAACAACTAAATCATCAGCGTGTCATCAGCCCTATTCTCACACTAATCCAAAACACAGTCCTGTACCAGCTACCAGGAGGAAAATTAACTCTATCTCAGCCAAAATCAGGACATAATTCACTAATTCAGTGGAAGATCACCAAAAAATGTCTTTTTTTTTTCTTTTTTCTTTTCCTTTTGTTTTCATTTAGGAGCCAATGGGACTGTTGAAGAAAAGGGGAACAAAGGAGATAAAGGAGAAAGAGGACGACCTGGGAAACTGGGACCAAAAGGAATTATGGGGTCAGTGGGTTACAAAGGTCAGAAGGGAGAGCTGGGACTGCAAGGACAAAGGGGGTTAAAAGGAGACATTGGGCCCATAGGTCCAAAAGGGACAAAGGGTGAAATTGGCCATCCTGGAAGGGTTGGTTTCCCAGGGCCGATTGGCCCGACTGGTGATCCAGGTCCTAAAGGTAATACTGGAGATCTGGGGCCAAAGGGTAACCCAGGCATTCAGGGGGAAAGAGGCTTGAAAGGAGACAGAGGAGATAAGGGGAACGTAGGTGCCCCAGCAGTCCTGCCAAGGAGTGCTTTTAGCGTTGGCCTTACAATCTCCACCAAATTTCCCACCCCAAATCGCCCAATCAAGTTTGACAAGGTGCTGTATAATAGTCTAAATGACTACAACACAGATACTGGCAAATTCACCTGCAAATACCCTGGTGTTTACTATTTCACCTACCACATCACGGTCTACTCAAGGAACGTCCGAGTAGCTCTAGTTAAAAACGGCATCAAGATGCTCCATACGGTGGACAGGTACCAGAGTGGAGAGGACCAGGCCTCAGGAGCCACCATCCTTGAGCTACAGGGAGGAGATGAGGTGTGGCTGCAGGCTCACCAAGGAGAGACTTTCAATGGGCTGTTTGCAGATGCTGATGATGATACCACCTTCTCTGGGTTCCTCCTGTTCAGCACCTCTGACTCACTGGAGCCGCTGCTGTCACCCACCCCGTAACTTCACGCTATCTGTGAATGCTTTATATCTGTGTCCTTCAGCCCTCCCTAATAAAGTTGTTATCTGCTGGCCAATTTCTACTGGTTTCAACAGAAAACAGAAATCATCTAGGGAGATATACCGAGGGCTGAAAGGGAGACATGGGACTCCAAGACGGGTTGGGACCAGCCAGGCATCTCCCTACAAGTTGAGTAATTTTTTTTATTTTTACTGAAGTCATCACAGCAAGAAGTTGTAGAATGGCACTACTTGTATCTTTAGGAGACCAGACCTCACTATGCACACAACTACCCATTGCACAACTTACTGTGCTAAGTTTTCATGACCAGCTGCTACAACAGAGCTCAAGGCTTTGGAGCCATACTCAGAAGAGTCCTTGTCTCAGTCACAAGGTACCAGGCGTTTATTTATTAAACTGTCCTAATGTACTGTCCTCAGCTTTGTTTTCTAAAACTCAAAATAAAAAGAAAAATCCTAATGTGCATGAACTGTTTTTATGGCTCCAGTCGCAGGACTGTTGGTTTCAGTAACAGCTTTCACACAAGACAGAATAACTCTTAAGACTCCAGCACTGGGCTTGACACATTAGTGGTTTGGTGACTTACTGTAGTTACACAGAGGTGTGTACACCAGTTCTGAAGGACAAATATTTTAAAAGAAAGTGGGACATCAAGTTCTGGAATTACAACACACGGGGCCCTGCCATCTTGTATAAACATCAAACAGCAGTTACTTCCAAGCCAGTTTATGGCTTTCTAGGTGGCACGTGTAGATGGACTTGAAATTGAAACTTGGTTAATTTGGATCCAACTACTTCAAAATAATTTTTAAACTTGGAATGAGTGTAGTTTAATAACTCGACAGGGACCACTTGCTTTGTGGCACAAGTTTCATTGCATCTGGGCAGATTTTACAGCTTTTAAATATGGCTCTTTGCTCTCTGTGTAGCCAAAGGTCTGAAACAGAGGGAAACGGAGTGACAGGAGGAAGTGCCATGTCAGTTGTCTGCTGTGGGCAGATATTCAACGCCGGTGCAAAACTACAGCACAACGCTGCTGTACTTCAGTATTAGCTAGTGCAAATCCAATTCTTCTAAAGGAAAGATCATCTTTAATCAACACTGAAGTAGATATACTGGAGAACTGATTGAGAGAGATTTCCTGTGACAATTGACACAGGTCAGCATCATGAAATTAAGCATGGCTTCTGCCACCCCTGGAGCTGACGAGACACAGGGGACAATGTCCACAAGGACACATCCCCATGCTTGTTGAACCTCGAGTATGGATGACAGATCAAAACCGAACATAGGGAGGGAGGGTTTCTTCACGAAAAGCGGCTGCACTTCTCACATCAGCTGAATTACAGCGAGTTTGACACTGAGAGAGAGAAAAGGGTTATGTAATGTATGTTTTCAGTAAGAGATTTTTTTTACCGTAAGCCACAGGCCGTAAGTTTATATCAGAGAAGCATCTAGACCAAAAAAACGCTTTAAAATGGACTTAGGCCCTTGTCTCTCNCAGGGAAACGGTGAGCGGCGGGAGGGGAAGGGCCTGCTGCAGGCAGGAGGCGGCCCTGCTTGCCGGCAGCCCTTGCTGTTTTGGAATTTCTTCTGTGTAGTTTTTCATTGTAAAGCACTTAAATCACGGTGGCGGGGACAGCTGGGCTGTTACCAGAGAGTTAGGTGGTTCCATCTTTATAAGGATTTGATTTGGTTCTAATGAACTGAAAACATGTCTTCTGGACATGCAAGTGTTTGATGATCACGGCCTTGTTTATTGAAACAACTGTTTAGAACCTCAGTAGTGGCCGTATGTGTATATATACGCACACGCAGTACCCCTTCCACTCCCAGCTCTTACCTGGCTGTGTCTATTAATCGGTGTCATGCCAGTGCACTTTAGCAGTACTTCAAATTCATTTAGACTGCTGACATACTCATGTGGATATCATGCTTGACTTTCAGTCGCTTATGGCAAAACGTTTGTTTGCTGGGTTGGTAACACTTGGGCTTTCTGATTTATTTCTTCTCAGAGTGAGTCAGGTATGTTTGTTAATGAGAGCCCTGGGAATCTAAACGAATTCCTGGACAGTGTAAGATGTGTACTTCCAATGGCACAGTGCAGATTTCATTTACTCCTGTGAAATCCAGATATTAGTCTGCTGACTCCACTTTTCCTGCCACGGTGCCCAGGCTGGTGAAACTGTTGAACTCTGGGACGAAAGGACTCGGTGAGGACAAATCTGACCTTTTTTTTGTAATCCAGCACTTGTTTGGGAAACTTTTTTTCCTGGCTCTTTCTGCCTCTGCAAGCACACTACTGTAAACCTTGCTCCAGGAAAGAATACAGTTAAATGTTGTGCATTTACCAGGCCTAGGGATTGAGTTCTGGATTCCCTTGGCCCACAGATAGGATGTAGAGTTGTTTGGGAATAGAGATAAGTATTTCAGGCTTGCAGAGAGTCTGTGACAGACAGGGTGTAAATGCTAAGGCCAAGCAAAGGGGATAATACTGAAACCGTGCAGTGACACCATTAAAGAACCCAGATAGCTGCACTGGGCTTCATTTTTTTCTTGTAATTTTTATATCAGGCTTGGTGTCATATGGAAGAGGAGCTCCATGGCTAATTTATCTCTAAGAGAAGATATCTCCTGTTCACAGAGGACTACATGCAGAGGAGGAGCTCACTTGGGAGGGTAAATGGTGATGTAGGGGAGCAGGAAGGTGAGGAGCTCTCTGGGACATTGCAAGATACTGCATCAGCTGGCTGAGGACCTGACTGAAGGGGCAGTCTTGAGTGTCTTACAGAGAAAGCATTACAAAGGGTGGTGAAGTACATGCATATTTATGTTTATGTGCACCTGTTAGTATACACGTGTATATATATAAATATATATTTTTCATTGTTCATTTCAGTCCAGTTCCTGTTCCCAAATAAAAAATTAAAACACAGGAATTGTGAGGAAAGGATTTCTGTCTTAAGGTGACCACCTTATAGTAAGAGCACTAGGAACAAAAAAAACAGGCAGCAGTGGCTGAAAGAAAATAGGTAAAAGCAACTTGGAATGTCCTAAATACTTTAGGGGACACTTTTGCTTCAGAATAATATATATATAATTTTACAGTCAAGCTGTCAACCTGCAGCTTTTCATTTTACTTGGATAAATACTTGTAAGCTACATGCAAACCTGCAACTGACTGCTATAGCACGAAGAGTTTGGAGAAAATGCATTGTAGAGTGACTGGCTTGCAGATTTTCAAATCCAGATTGTGATTTTTAGATGCTAAGGTTAAATTTGAGAAGGGATGGATGTTGTGTGAAATCATGTACCTTGCACTGTTAGATTCTGTAGTTAGGTAAGGAGATGCTCATGTTGTAGTTGGGCAGTTGCAAAGGAATACATTGATTGCAGAGATGCTGTTTTTATCTTGGGGTGTGGTTCCACTATCTGAGGCTGATTTCAGGAGCCGGAGACGACTGTCCTGTTGCCTGCAACCATTGATATCTAGGTCTGCTGACCAATACATTCACTGTTTTGACACCCCTGCTTAGTCCTCGCATTCCTTGATAAGGGTCTTTTGCTTCAGAGGGATGATTTTCCCTCCTTTTAGAATCTAAGTGGACTGGCTATGATTTATTTGGTGTCCATGCTTTGGAAGTGAGATAGTGCTTTGAGAAAAGGATGATACAGGAGTTACGATGTTGAGGAGAGTTTATGAGGATTTGTTGCTGAGCTCTTAATGTTTGCTGAGAACAATCCTGGCAAAAAGAACCTCACTGAGGTTTTGCTTTGGGAAATGAAGATGTTTTTGTGTGACAGCAATGTCTCTGATTTTGTGACTATTCTCTCTACAAAGACATTTGTAGGAAGATCTCCGTGAAGTGTCACAATATGCTAGCTAGGATCATTTTGGTAAAATTTAGTGGTGATAATTCCATCCAGACGCAAAGGGGCAGAAATCAAGGAGAGTGACAGTGGTGTGTTTTCATGGTGTTCTGCACTGCAGGGTCTGTTTGGTGTCCCAGAACTGAGCTGCCCGGAAGGATTTCAAGAAGCACAGGACAAAGCATTGCAAGAATCGGAAGAGCTAGTCCAGAAGGCATGTTCAACACCTCCCGGGCCAGAGACTGTAAGGATTTTTGATCAGCTTTCAGATAGCTTATGCAGAGTAGCTGACTTGGTAAGTTAGTTTTTTTATTATTACTTTTAGCAATTTCTTCTAAACTGGCTGACTTAATAAGCTTACACCATGTTGTTCCATTTTACGATTTTCTGCACTGCAGTAAATGGCAGATTAAATCTGTGAAATTTTGTGATAAGACAGAAAACAAAATGGATTGAAAGTTAATTGTGAAGGCTTTTACTGAGTTATAGGTAACTACAAATCCTGTCAAACTGTCTGGTTAATTTTAAGACCTATGTAAAAGTGGTATAAAGGCCACAACAAGAAAAGTTACACTGAAATCAGAATGGAAAATGGGATTGCTTTTCAAGTTAAAGATGGAGTTGCAGTACACATGTTTTTAACTTACGAAAATTTATAGTGAAGGTCCATAAAGAACTTATAGATTAAAAGCAGCAGATGGAACTAAACAGTATCACCTTTTATTAGGTGATATGCAGGTATTTCCTAGATCACAATTTCTGTGGTCCACAGAATTAGAGTACTTGGTTTGATACTCTCTATCCCAAAATGTTAAGTTTAATGGAGCAGTTTGTATTGCTGTCTGGAAACTGTTTGCCCAAATTATCTTTTATCAAAGCATCACTCTGTGTTTGAAGGAAGCAGATGCAACCTTCATACTGAAATCAGTTCTTAATAAATAGCTCACTGAATTTTTTTTGACGTTGATTTTCACATTTTAATTTCTCTATGTGTTCTCAGTTTTCAAATCTTGTTTCTTATTCTTTTCTAGATTCAAGACATCTTTTGTGTCAGGCGCTTTTTTCCTTCTGAAAGTACTTACGTACTCAGTCAAGTCACTAATTCTCCTTTTGTCTTTTATATTTTGTATGAACTATGCCTAATTTTTCTTAATATCTAACTAAACCAGAATTCAGCAGTCATAGTTTTGTATCAGTTTGCTGAGTTAAAATTACCTCCTGTGTACTACTTTCAAGTTGGTATGTTCAAAGATGCAGAGCTTGCAGAACTCTATCTAGAAGCAATCTGGTGATTGTTATCCGTTGGCGGGAATTTTGAGATCTACCATTCAGCACCTATCCTGTCAGTTTTATACAGGATTTCAAACAGGGATTCTGAGGAGTAAAATCTTAAGTGTATAACATTTGTAAGGTTGCCTTTTCAATCAAACTTTAATCAGATTGTAAAAGTCAGATTTACTTCATGTATTTCCTGTAAGATCATGCTGAGTGTCTTCGGTCTATTCCTAATACTTAATTTTTTATCATTTCAATGCCAGAACCTCCCTGAATTCATGTTGGCAGTCATGGAAACACCTAAATCCCCAGCCCCCTTTTAGTATCTTTCTAGCCTTCTGAACTTCTTTAAGTATTTGGAGACTTACTAAAAATCAGTAAGTCAAATAAAACCCTGTTCTGCATCCAAAAGAACTTCTGTGTTTTCTGTCTAAGTGTATTTCTTCCTATTAGTTAATGATGTCAAAGCATAACTTGATGGTCTATACTCAAGAATAAAAAGGATTGAAAAACAAACCCTCTATGCACATTTAGTGGTGTGCTTACATCTTAGCTGTGAATTTTAGTTTTAGAAATCTTTTCTAATGACATTTAAATCCATTGGAATATCTGTGTTGTAAGGACTCTAAGATACACATATTGAAAATGTTTTAAAGAAGTATCTGGATTAAAGATATTTTTTGCTGAGACACATTCACTGTCTGGTTTAATAGTTGTCAGAATAGTTTTCCAATAAGCTTTATTTTATAGAAAAACAAAAAAGCACATTCTACAAATAGGTTGCACAGAACCGTAGAATTAAATGTTAATGTAAATAGAACGACTTGAGCGCAACTTTGTTTATAACTCAAGTTTCTCTTATTTGTCTTTTTGCCTCACTGTTTTCTACTATGTCAGGCTGATTTTGTGAAAATTGCCCATCCTGACTTTGCATTCAGAGAGGCTGCTGAAGAAGCTTGCAGGACCATTGGTACCGTAGTAGAGAAGTATGTTTTCTTGTTTTTTTTTTTTTTTCTGCTGTTTCCATAGGCATCTTTAAAAACTACTGTATCATCATCTGTTGTGGTGGGTTGACCGTGGCTGGATGCCAGGATCCCATCAAGGCTGCTCTATCACTCTCACTGCTCGATTGGACAGGGGATAGAAAAATGTAATGAAAAATTTGTGGGTCAGGATGAGGACAGGGTGATCACTCACCAGTTACTGTCACAGGCGAAACAGACTTGACTTGGGAAAATTAGTTTAATTTATTACCAGTCAAATCAGTGTAGGATAATGAGAAATAAACCCTAAATCTTAAAACACCTTTCCCCCCACTTCACTTCTTCTCGGGCTCAACTTCACTCCTGATTTTCTCTACCTCCTGCCCCCGGCAGTTCAAGGAGACAGGGAACGGAGGGTGCAGTCAGTTGATCACACATTGTGCTGCTCCTTCCTTCTCAGGGGCGGACTCCTCACTCTTACCCTGCTCCAACATGGAGTCCTTCCCGTGGGAGACAGTCCTCCATGAACTTCTCCAACATAAGTCCTTCTCACAGGCTACAGTTCTTCATGAACTGCTCCAGCATGCATCCCTTCCATGGGGTTCAATCCTTCAGGAACAGACTGCTCCAGTGTGGATCCCCCACAGGGAACAAGTACTGGCAGGAACCTGCTCCAGGGCAGGCTTCCCATGGGGTGACAGCCTCCTTTGGGCATCCACCTGCTTCGACATGGGGTCTTCCATGGACTGCAGATTGATCTCTGGTGCACTATTAACCTGCATGGGCTGCAAGGCGACAGCCTGCCTCACCATGGCCTTCACCAGGGACTGCAGGGGAATCTCTACTCCGACGCCTGGAGCACCTCGTACCTCTCCTTCTTCACTGACCTTGGTGTTTGCAGAGTTGTTTCTTCTCACGTATTCTGGTTTCCCTCTCTGATTGCAATTGCACAGGGTGGTTTTTTTTTTCCCTTCTCAAATATGTTCTCACAGAAGTGCCACCACCATCACTGATGGGCTCAGCTTTGGCCAGTGGCAGGTCCATCTTGGAGCCAGCTGGCATCGACTCTGCCAGACATAGGGGAAGCTTCTAGCAGCTTCTCATAGAAGCCATCTCTAGCCCTACCGCTTCCAAAACCTTGTCATGCAAACCCAATGCATCTATGAAAACGGCAATCAACAAAAAAATATGTAGGAAGAATTTGCATGTGAAAACAAAGGGTCAGTCTTGCTGTTACAGATATTTAAGGATTTCCCTTTGTTACCGTATCTCATGACAGGTTTATTATCATGACATTCTGCTTTAGTTTCAGTTATGTTCTGAACAGTTTTTCGGTTATCAGCTGACTCAGTGTCACTGAAACCCATCAAAGACTCAAAGCCACATTTCTGTGGGACTCGTGGCCGTTAACTAGGTGTTGTAAAGTGTACGTAGAAAACGCTCTTTTGTTTTTAAGATTCAAGTGATATATTTCACATTTTTTCTTCGGGTTTACTGACCCCTTGAATTCCAGCCCGTGAGTGGAATATGTGAAAAAGGAAAGACAGTCTCCAGTTGAAATGAGCATTTGAGGATGTGGCTGTCTAAGGCTCTGATATATTCCTGGTCTAACCTGGCACACTTGTGCTTTATTTAAAACCTTATTTCATAGAACATGTTTGCAAAAACTTCTGTTTCTGAATTTGGGCTCTTCTTTGGGTCTTTTATTTATTTATTATTTTGTTTTTAATATCTTAAAACCTAAGTCCTGACAGCTGCCTCTGTGGGCTTTGACTACTGTGAATTGATTTGCTTCTCTTCTACTCTTGCTCCTGTGAAGGTGGAAAAGGATGATCTTTAACCTCCAAGTACAGTGTCCTTTCAGTATCCTTCCTGTGACATTCAGGAGTAGCCTTCTTAAGTGAAGGCTTTACCAGGCAGTACTGTGAAGATGAGCCAGAGACTGCTGCTTCCCTCAGGATTCCTAGAGACAGCGACTGATTGACTTGGTGTCCCACTGTGTGTTGCAGAGGCAGTGAAGCCTTTTGTACTCTTGAGGAGGGCAGCAGTGCAGTTTATTTAGTAAGCCTTGTGACTAACGTGACTAAAAACAGAATTCTAAGATTAAATGTAGTAGAATCTGCTGCTTTGGTCTTGCCAGCATGTTTGGGAATCCTTTCACATGTAACTGGATTTTTCAAGACTTAGATTGAGCACAACATCTGTAACAATATGACCTCAATGTCCAAATGCCACTTCAGATTTAAAATTTGTAGAAAGAAGAAAGTATTCACAAATTAACCTGAGAGGTTCATAAACTATTGTAAATGCTTGAAACTAGCTATTGTTGAATGTTTGTTTTCATGGGCAAATGGTACCCCTCAGGAACTACTAACAATAGATACCTGCTTTTAGCTACTCTATGACAAAGTGCTGGGCTGCTTCTGTAGAAAGCCTTTTCAGAACTACAGGCATGATGCAGTGTCTTGTTCAGTCTCTGAGTTGGGTATTGGTAATGATCAAGTTCATTTTATAAATGGAACTGCAGAGGCTTCCTGCAGCTCAGCTGGTACAAGAAATTTGTGCTCAAGACTGTCAGAAAGGGGGCTGCTGCCCACCACAGCTGTGCTGATGTATGTGTGTGTATTTTATTCCTCACTGTGATTCCCACCCAGCAATCCAGGTCGACGTACATGCTTGCGGTTAATATGCTGGCAAATCTGATGGACATAGTATTGTTGCACGGGGACGGTGATGAGCATCTGGAAAGGTTCTGGGGACAGTATTCAGCTCTTAGTCTACTTCAGTGGCAGCTAGCAGCACATTTTTCTGATGGCAAGCTTGAGCACAGAATTTCTTTTAATAGAGTCCTTTCAAAATAAGAATTAGAAAACAGTTCTCTTGCCTTTACGCTCTCACCATGATAATCTTTGTGTATAAAAATTAGGATGTCAGTCTTAGACTTGCTCGTATTTACCACAAAGTACCACCCAGGAGTAGTTTCCTACAAGACCTGTTTCCATTCCAGTTTGCCCACACATAGTTTGTGTACAAATTTTGTAGTTTTTAAGTGTAGTTGTGAGCCAGATAGCATTTTGAAAATACACTCCTTCGTTTTTCATGTTGTTTCAGTAAATATTAAGCTCTGTGTTTGAATGAGTAATACCAAGGGAATGAAATATTATTGTTTGTGGCTAATATATGATTCTTTTATTTTGTATCTTTCTAGATTAAATACAGATGTTGAACTGTGTCAGAGTTTGAGACGTCTGTTAGCTGATGAAACTGTTATGAGTTCCCTAGATCCAGAAACCAGGTACTTATTAATGCTTACAGTTTTAGATTTTTAGATAGTACATATAATTTCTTATATTGTACTTATATTTTGTTTTTTGTTAAATTAAATAATACAACTGGAAAACATACCACATTTCTGTTACTGATTTATTAATCAGTACTAAATTACAAGCACAAGAGTTAGGAAGTTGTTGTGTAGTCTTGGAGGATGTCTCTGTAACTGTAGAGCACAAGATGTATTTAATATGAATAACTGAGATCTATAAAAAACAAAAAAAAATTGATAACTTAAGATTTTTTTCAGTAACAATTTTGATTAAAATGAGGTGCTGTGATGCATGTATCTTTTTTTAGCACTAGAAGTAGGGAACAGACTGCATAACTTGATTTCAGTTTATAGAAACAATATCTTTCAAAATCAGATTATCAGTATGTTTGTTTAAAGCTTACTTTATGATTGCTGTGAAATCTTTCGTTACCCACTTATTCAGTTACAGCTTTGAATTATTTCTTCTCTGACATGGTTAGACAAGCTTAATGTTTGAGCAAGTTATTTCCTTCTTCCCTCTTTCCCCACAATCAAGGATGTTAGATTTGAAAAGTCTGTTTCTGATCCATTAGAGTAAATGGAGTGTCAAATTAAAATGGGAATTTGCACAAATTGCTTAAATATCTAGATTAATGTTGTGGAATTATTTTGAAGGATATTTTTAATGTGGCTGACTAAAATAACAGAGGTTAAATCCTGTTTCACTGAGTAAACTGTTAAGAACCTAAAACGCAGGAAGTCTACGTCCATAACAATACTCATATAACTGTGTTATTTTCTGTAAAAGTCATGAAAACTAACTAGCTACTCAGGGCAAAATCTGTTAAGAAATTATGCTTACTATCAAATGAGGCTGTTTTAACGAGAATTTACTGTATTTTTAGGCGAGTGGCAGAACTTTTTATGTTTGATTTTGAGATCAGTGGCATTCATTTGGATGAAGAAAAGGTAATTTTTGGCTACAATATATGAACAGAAATTTGCCTGGCTACCAGAGACCAGATAATGAAACATGTAACATGACTCATGTGATACCGGGCCAGTTTGTCCTCCAAGATTCCCATTGTCATCTGTGGAATTTTGTCTTCTCAGAAGGGATTAATTTTGTCTATTTTAAATCACTTCTCAAGTGTGGTTCTTTTAATGTTGTTTTAAATATTAAACTGTTCTTCCCAGTTTGTCCCTCATCATTCCTTTGTTCTGGAGAGTTGTAAGCAAGACCTGAGATCCTGCTTTCTTTGCCTGGTGTCTGCCTCAGTTAAAATAGATGCTTAGCTGTCTGAACAGCCTATTCACAGAGGGGAAAAAGGAGCACCCTGTGCACTGTGATGATAGGTTAATCAAGTAGTAGTGTGTTCTAAAAAGGATCAGACATGTGCCCAGGCTTTCCTTTGGTGCTCACATAACCAGAAGTTTTAAATCTTTTTCAAAATTGAACATCTGGGCATGGTCTGATTACTTCTCTTGGAGCTTTTACGGGCTTTTGCATTAGTTGGTGATGGATTTGCCAAACCATCAGCTTTCACCATGCTCTGTGATATGGATGCTCTATCGCGTGTCTGTTCATAGCTCATGTTCCTGTATAAAGTTAATACCGTGTTTGTTTGACTCATCCCCTCCACAATAGATCTGTACAAAGGCTCTTTCACCAGATATATGTGGTAAAGTTACGCTGAAGATCATGGTTGTGATGGTGTTTTGTGACCTGGAAAATGCTTCTAGAATACATTTTTACAATTACTTTGTACAAAGCTTGGACTCCGGCTTTTATTTCTGATTTGACTATTGATTCTATGATGCTTCATCCCTTTTGAGTTATAATTTCACTCGCCCCTTATTTTTACACATTTTCCTCTTCCTCCCCTGCCAATTCCACCTTTCTTCTATTGCTTGCTCCTCAGTATTTCATTTCCATTCTCATTTCAGACTTTAGAAATCCCTCACTGTCACAAGCTGAAATTTACCTTTCCTACAAAGAATTTCTGCTTTTGAAAATAAAACTCAAAAGATCTGTTTCAAAGAGTAAGAGTGGATTGGGAGGATGGAAGTCTGCAAGTTTTGTCATTCTTTGAACTTTACAAGTATGTTTTATCTGTACCCTCAGCCTTTTCTGTTGAGCTATGAACCCACAGGCAATAGAGAGCATACTCTACTAACAAGAGCAAGTTCACCAGAGCTAATCTTCTTGTAAGGTTAAATGTGTGAAATACTGTAGTGATGGTGATAAAACCCTAAATTAGAAACTCCTCGGGGAAAGGCTGAAATGCCATAAATGCCTTATAGTCTCCAGAAAATAGTGCAATGGAAAGAGTAACAAGAGAACTGTAATTCTGTATTTATTTCAAGGTGCTAGTAGAATTTGTCCATCTCAGTGATGCTTCCTTTTTTCTCCTCTGTTTTGTATAGCAATCATATTAGCTATAGGTTTATAAATGCTTTCCAAGCAGCTAGCAAAGCTTATGTAAACTCTACTTAAACTCCACTGTACATTTTCTTACTGCAGAAACACAGACATTTTCTTCCAAATTTGTCTCGTTTGAAATTTAGATCTGTATGAGCCATCTGATCTTGTTGACTTCAGCCCTACATTAAGATTTTGTCAGTGCTGTGTGTCTAATCTTAAATGTTGTATTTTCTGCTTCATTTCAGGAAAAGTCCTTTAAAATCTTAGAAATTTTGAGTTCTGCTTGTACTGTGTCTGAAGATAATATGTATTTTTTACTTTATTTTTCTTACAGCGTAAAAAGGCAGTCAACCTCAACGTCAGAATATTGGATTTATGTAATGAATTTCTGACAGGAACTCACGTCCCCAACAAGATTGACAAATACGTTTTGCCAGAGCATATTCGGTATAATTTTACAGCTGAAGGCAATTGCTTACAAGTTGCTGGTCTGCATGCTGATTGTCCCGATGATCTGGTGTGTATTCCCCGAGTTTGCATTGGCATACTCTATAACAAAAGTGCATATCAGTTATTTTACTTGTTACTGAGGCAAAAGCTTCTGGTTTATGATTATGATGTTATGACTAACAAAAAAACCCTGTTTTAGAATATAATAATCAATGGCAGCCGAGGCTGTGGCAACTATGAAATAATGGAGGTGAAGAACCTGAATGGTATGAGAAAAAAGAAGGGCAGAATACAGACCCTGGACTTCAGGCAAGCAGACTTCAGGTTATTCAGTAAACTGGGAGGTGGGATCTCATGGGTGCAGCTCTGAAGAGTAAAGGAGCACAGGAGGATACTAAGATAGTATCTGTGCATCTTGGTCCTTAGAAAGCCAAGCAGTTGTATCAGGAACCAGGTCTAGTAAGCAGGGAATTCATGACAAAACTTCATCTTCAAAAGGTAGCAGACATGAGGTGGAAGCAGGTATAAGACACAAGGGAGGAATTTAGAAGTGTTGCCTGTACATGTAGGGATGGTGTCAGGAAGGCCAAAGCTCTGCTGCAGTTGAGACTTGCAAGGGACATCAAAGGCAACAAGAAGAGCAGCTACTGCTGTTCTAGTACTAAAAGACTGGATGAGGAAAAGGTGGGCTCAGTGCTGACCTAGTGGCAGCAGACACAGATCAGGTCAAGATGCTGGTTGCTTTCTTTAATTCAGTGTTCACCAACGAGTTCTCCCATCCCACTGCGCTGAGTGAAAGGCTTCAAAGAGAACAACCAACAGTAGATGAGGATCCAATTTGGGATTGCTTGAGAGAACTCAACATGTACAAATCCTTGGGACAAGACAGGTTGCATCCAAGGGTCCAGAGAGAACTGACTGTTGTCCTTAAAAGGCTCAGAAAATCAGGGAAGAACCCCAATGACTGGTGGAGATAATATGTTTTACCCACCTTTAGAAAGGCCAAAAAACCCCAAACTGGGAAACTACAAGCAATTTAACTTCACTTTGATTCCTAGGAAGGTTATGGAGTAATCCAGTATAGGAGATTACAATCTACATTTATGGACAACCAGATAGGTAAAAAAAAGGATCTCATTTCATGTTCAGGCTCAGTAGTGGTTGATACTGAAAGAAGTGTTGCAAGGGTCTGTCCTGGGACCTCGCTTGTTTAACATCTTTATCCATGACCTAAAGGAAGTGACAGAGTGCTTGCCTACCAGATATGCAGGTAATAGCGAATTGGGAGAAACATTCAGAGTGGCCTGGAAGCTGAGGGAATGGTCCAGTGGGAACTTTACATAACCCAAGAAAGGCAAACGTGAAGTCTTGCACCTGGAAAGGGAAAATTCCTGTCAATAGTATAAACTGGGACTGCATGGATAGATCGGATCTGTGGAAAAGGCCCAGAGAGTTGATGAACAGCAAGCTGAAAATGAGCCAGCAGTGACGCTGGCAGCAAAGGCGACCAGCAACATCCTGGACTGTAGGAACAGCAGCAGAGCAGAGAAGAGATTATAGCCCCTTGCTCATCACTCTTGAGGACTGAGTTCAGCAGAGGCCACTGAGATGGCCATGAACTGGAGTGCTTGCACTGTGAGGAGAGGTTGAAGGATCTGGGCTTGTTCACCCTGTAGCAGAGGTGGCTTTGGAGAGACCCTGACAGCAGCCTGCCAGTACCTATGAGGATATCATGGAGAAGATAGAGCAAGGCTTTTCAGAGTGGTACGTGACAGGGGCACAAGTAGCAACAGGCAAAAGCTGAAGTGAGAAATGCCGATTGGGGAAGTTTTTTTCTGATGACGATATCCAAGCAGTGCCAGAGAGAGGTCATGGTATCTCTCCCTTCAAAACAGGGT
This sequence comes from Baryphthengus martii, assembly GCA_013396935.1. Lineage (NCBI taxonomy): Eukaryota > Metazoa > Chordata > Aves > Coraciiformes > Momotidae > Baryphthengus > Baryphthengus martii. The sequence goes on along the minus strand of VWZK01020463.1, from coordinate 50,933 downwards.
TTCAGGACCAAACTGGAAAAAGCTTTGTGCAACTTGACCTTAACTCATAGCTGACTCTACTTTGTGCAGAAGGTTGAGTTAGAGATCTCCTGAGGTCCCATCCAACCTGAATTATCCTGAATAATGTTATTTTAGTTATTGTTAATGATACTTTTCCAAGAATTCTTTTAGAGTTTGTTTATAATTTAAAAATTAACTTAGACTCTTTGAAATGTAACAGTAGTTCCTTAATCTTTTAGATATGACTCCAGAATTGTATTACACCACGTAGGTGTTCTGTTTTATTTACTATATAGTTAAGTAATTGAGATGACTTTGAAATCTTGTTTGTAATTAAAAACACAAAAGTTTACTGTGGTGGAACCCAAGCTATAATGTTTATTTTCTGTAAGAAATTAAAAATTAATTAAATTGTGACACTGGTAGAATGTAAATAAAGGAATAGTACACATTGCATATAATCTATAAACTCTTGTCCTGAAAATAGTATGATATGTAGAATTGCTACTGAAGCTTTGAGTAATATATCAATTAAAGAATGTAGTTCTCAGTTAGGTCTTTGGAATCATATCTTTTAGGTTGGAAGGGACCTCTGGAGCTTGTCAATTTGAGTTTGATCCTGTTCAGGGCACAATCAAGTAGAGCAGGTTTCTCAGTGACATATCCAGTTGAGTTTTAAACACTTTTCAAGGATGGAAGTTCCCTCTGGGCAGTCTGTTTGATCACCTTCACTATTATTTTTCGTTTTCCTGATACCAAATTTGAATTTTTCATCTTACAGCTTGTGTCCATTACATTTTTCTTCTCTTATTCTGCACCCCCAAGAGGAGTCCGGCTGCATATTCTCTATGCCCTACTTCTAAGTAGATAAAGATCTCCTTTGAGCTTTTTGTTTTTTAGGCTGGACACCCCCAGCTCTCTCAGCCTCCATTCTGTGTCGTGTGCTTCAGCCCCTAAACATCTTCTACGCTGAACCCATTCTAGTACGTCAGTGTTATTCTTGTCCTGCGGAACCCAAATCTGGACATGGTGCTCCAAATGTAGTCTGGACAGTACCAAGTAGAAGGAAGCAAGCACATCCATGACCCAGATGGCTGTACTCTTTGTAACAGAGCTCAATATGCTGTTGGCCTTTGCTGCAAAGACAGACTGCTGAACTGTATTTAAGGAAGGGGAATCATCTCACTTACTTTATTTGCTTTTTAGAAAATGAAAGCCTGGTGGAATAGGAGAGGTACGAAATGACCTGTGAATTATTAAAGTAGTATTTTTTATAAAGCCAGGACATGCGTTCTTATTGAATATATTACCCAAGAGACAAGCTTATTTCAAATGAAGACAAGCGTAAGTTGTTGCTGGATTTCTTAAGCTTATTCCATATGTACAAAACAAAGATTATCTTCAATTGATTTTTGAAGCATAAAAAGCATTTTACCAAATTTGCTGAGGCTTGAGGTGATTATTTTTTTTTTTGAGAGAGTTATGAAAAAAAACAAACAAACCAGAAACAGTAGAAAGACTGTCCATGGGCGGATGAGCAGACTAATAGCTTGCTACTTCAAAAGAAATAAGGCTTTTATCTTCCTCTTTTTTTCTGTCCCTTGACCCTGTCTCTGGTTCTTATCAGATCTAGAGACAGCCAGCTTAACTGATGTGTAGAGAACAATTTGCCTTTGTTTTGGGTTTATTTTCAGAAGTCTTAGTGAGTTAAGACAGCCCAGAGTGGTCTGAGAAGCACAGATGCTGGCAGGAGGAGGGAGGCAATGAGCAGAGAGGGGTCTTTCGACAGGAGTAGAGAACAGGACCGCTTTTGGCAGTCTTGGTCTGTTAGGTTGTCTCATTGTATTTCCTCATTCCATCTTCAATGGATAAAAGAACCATAATTGCCAGACCATTGTAATTACTACTCTTAAAAGGCTTTAGACCTTTTCCCAACAATGTCAGTGAAATACAGCTGTAATGTCAGATCTTCGGTTCCATTGCTCATTTCCTTAAAAATTACACTGCAGTAATGTGGCCTTTTTCTTCTTGTATTAGGTGCGAGAAGCTGCTTACAAGATTTTTCTTTACCCAAATGCTGAGCAGTTGAGCCGTTTAGAAGAATTGCTTGCCAGCCGAAACAGTCTGGCACAGTTGGTTGGGTACGACACCTTTGCCCACAGGGCTCTTCAGGGAACAATGGCAAAAAATCCAGGTATAAGGCATGTATAAAATCCAGGTATAAGGACATACTGAGAAATCAAATGCACCATGTTGGGTATGAGGTCAAAAGTTGATAGTTTCTTTTGCTACTGCTTTTGTTACTTCTTCCAGTGAAGTATCCTATTGCAGTTATATTTTGCTGTGTGCAAAATTCATGCTTTCTATAAAATGGCAGGACTCACTGAGTTGGAACCAGTGTTTTTGTTCAGAATCAGATTATGAAGTTGCCGTTTTCCTGGCATATAACAAAGTAAATGTAGTACTAAATTCTCTTGAAATGATGGCACAGTGATCAATAGAGTAGTTTGTGTTCCAAAAAGAACTTTGTTGTTCTAAGGGCATTTGTTTTATTTGGAATGTTTTGATGTAAACTGAACATCTTTTGAGGGAAGAAATCACATGGTTTTTTTTTTTTGTTTTTTTGTTTTTTTTTTACCATTTTACTTCTAGAGACAGTAAGACAGTTTCTGGAGAAGCTTTCTGAGCAGTTATCTAAAAGGTATGTCTTTTTCACTAACTTATTTTTCTAACCATACTCTTTATTTAAAGAAGAGGGACTTGTGCATTAGTAAGTCAGACAGTGCTAGTTATTATATGCTCTCATGAAACAAAAAGCAAGACTTTCTCAGAGTTTTGAGGGGAGCCATCTGCTTAGAATAAATTCTTCGTCTGTAACCAGAGAACATGCAGGCCTGAATGCAACAAATGATGAGCCAAGAAATAGAGGCAACAGCACACAAAATGACTAGTTTTAAGTGTTGAAGAACACTTAGTCTTCTACGTGCAACTCCATACATTTTACGTCTATAAGCAAATTCTCCTGTTTTCCATTCTTGCCTCTCTTAGTTTCCACACTGCATAAAAAAGTTTCATCACTGTATATAAATAGGGTGTATTGTAAGAAAGAAAATGGTTTGGAGGTGTACAACCAGAGTAAGAGGAACTTGGTTTGAAGGTACCTGAATTACAGAAGCAGAATTGACAAGTTCTTTTACCATACTATATGCGCCTGCTGTTTTATAGAGCACTATCAATCTTTGATGATGGGCATTTTCTTAGGACAGAGTATTATTGTGTACTGTATTCCATTGCTCAGAAACCTTTCATTAACAATTTCATCATAAAAATATTTTTCAGAACTCAGAAAGATTTCGAAATGATGACAAAAATGAAAATGAAACTCAACCCCCAGCATTCAGTAAGTTAAATTTTCACATGTAGTTTTTTGTTTTAAAATATAGTATAAGCTAACCTTGTCCTACAAGAAAAATGAGTTGCGTTTTAGTGTACAGCACTTAGTATCCCTAGGAAGAGAAACTTTCTGTCTTCTGCCTTCAGAATGCTTTTTGACTACTTCGCTGCTGCTTGTATTAAAACCAGGCATTGAGCGTGAGATAGCTGTTGGTTTATACAAAATGATACTGAGATAACCAAATTTTAAAGCCATGAGAGGGAATATTACTTTGTTTAGGATTAATTGACTCATTTGAGAAATAAAGGCTCTACTTCACGTCAGATGCATGTCCAGCTTTCGTACTGTATTGGATGTATCCTGATTCTGTACATAACTAGGTTTATCCTTTCATTTGCATAGAGTGTATTTCTTGATATCTGGTATGAAGTCTCGTTAGGTATTTGAAGAAGAAGTACTATCTTAATGTGCATGTCAAAAAAAAGATTTCAAGTTATGACACATGATGCTGTTTCTGATGGTACTTTTAGTGCTGAATAATTCCCATTGTGTTTTAAAGTTCTGTGACTTGTCAAATCTGCAAAAATATTCAAAGGGAACAAAACTTTTACTTTGGGTTCACTTGTTGTCCATTATTGTAATTATAAACTGGAATTCTCTTTCAGAAGCTGATGCCGTGGGATCACCCTTACTACAGTGGGGTCCTTCGAGCTGAGAGGTAAGCTCCTTATGTTCATGATTGTAATGGAAATGAGTGTCATTATTTCATTCCTTGCAATAAGGATAAAGCAAGTCCTCAATGTAAACAGGATTTCTTTCTTTGAAGATGTACTTCAATATGAAAAAATAAAAGAGTATCTGGTGGAGCAGTTGTTTGTAATGTTTCTTAGTTACTGCTGGAATGCCTGTAGCAGTTTTTAGCTGTTGCTTTATGGGAAAGTATTGTCTGTCTTTGAAGACGTGAGGGAATGAAATAGTTTCTGAACAGCTAGAAAATCTTTATTCTTGTTTTACTTTTAGCTGAGCTGCAGTAATATTTCAAAATAAATTTTCATCACCTTATGCAATCCAACTCCTCTTCAGATTTAAACTGTATTCTACTTCTTGCTGAACATGCATCTGTCATCCCTTTCTACAGAACTGAAATAACAACTTCTTGAGTAGATTTTCACTGTTTATGGATAGAATTAATTCTCATCTCTCCTGCAAAACTGAGAAATAAATCCTCTACCCATACTTAAAATGGTGCACGAGACTTCTGTACATAGTAAGATGCCAGCTCTGAAAGACGAGCCGTGCATATTGCCTTTATTAGATCAGCTGTGGTGACCTTTTAGGTTTGTGTTGGAAAAGATATTTTTAGTTGTTCTTCTCTCACAAGAGATGGAGGAAAAATCTTCCTTCGCTGCAGATTTGTAGGGTTTTGATTTTTCAACAAGCTTAGACTGATTAGTAATTTACTCTGGATCAGAAAGCTATGGTAGTATAGACACGACATGGAAGGATTGCCAGCAGTTGACGTGGCTGTTCTGCTGCTTCCTTGTACTTTGTTACTGAGGCAGTAGTTTTATGAGCAGCAGCTCTAATATTGGCCTTGTCTTAAGCTACTGCGTGCTCAGGTGGGAACTAAGCTACGTATGTCCAGCAATGTTTGTGTCCAGGGTGTGCAGAATTTGCCGTGCAGGGGAGGAAGAGGAGCGTCCAGCTACTGGATCTGCTCGTAGTAGCACATGCCAGAGCATGAAGCACTCTACAGTACATACATGGATTGCTTGTTTGATACGGCTTGCGTTTTAAACTGGACAGGTAGCAGACATGCTTCTGTGAAAGTGGCTATTAAATAGTGGTTCTACTGGGGGAAAGTCAAGGTCCATCTAGCTCCAAATCCTATCTTAGGTGTGATCAGTAGCTGGCTGTTGAAGAGCACTGCCATACTCAATCAAGATACTATCTTGCAGCTTACAGATCTCCTTTATCTTTTCTGCATAGTGTCTTCAAAACAGCACAAGAATTACATTCTGATACATAGTACTTAACATTCCTGTCAAATTTGTTGTCTAATCCTATTTATTTTCTATGTTTCCTATAGTGTCTGCTTTTCCTGTTATCAGAATTAGCGTGTCCTGTAAGGGTTAGAGCATTAGGTGTAGAAAGCTCTGTGTTTGTTGCCTTCTCCTCTTAGAGGAGTGTCTTCTCATGCTGTCTTACTGTCCTTAGATCATCTCATGAAGCTAACCATGTTGTAATCAAGTTGCTGATGATCATAAGTAAATTATTCTGCTCATTTTGGCATTAGGAAGGAAAACATTTTCTTCTGTAATTCTGAAGAGTGTAGGATATTCACATGCGTTTGGACTGTTGAATTTTAATAACATTTACTATCCTATTAGTTTGCCTTTATTTTCACTCTTGACTTCCACATTTGTTACTATTTCTGCTGTTTCCATTTCTGCTGTTTTGTAAATTGAACAGCAGGAGGAGCTCCAGGCTTACTTCGCAGAATATGTTTCCTTTTTGTAAATTAGCCACAATAGTTTTGTTTCTGTCAGCTTTCACCAAGTCTTTTCACTGGAAACTTGATCCTACTTCAAAACTGTAAGTCTCCTATTGATGGTACAGGATAGACTGATGGTAACAGGATCGTTTACTACTTTTTTTTTTTTTTAATTAAGAAATAAGTAGCCTCTCTGGTTTTAATCCCACACTTAACGTCAGTTTAATGTTTTTTTAGCTACAGTTTAAGTGACAGAGAAGATAGATGTCAGTATAAATGTACATTTAAAAGAAGTCAGAGAGGAAAGTCTGAAATTCATGGTAGTAGCATCTTAAAAGAAGATAGAGTAATTGGGAGAACCTCAAGAATTTTGGCAGACTAAGGGTAACAAAACAGTAAATGCTAGAACACGCTTCAGCCTCTAACAAGTAAGAAGATGTCTATACATTTTTTATAATGTATATTATAAAAATAATATGGTTGAGTTTTAGTGCAGACAAGTACTATAGTATTAATTAAAGCCCAGGCTGTGATGACTTTGCTGGCTATAATTCCCTGTTGGGATTTTTGCCAAAATGTGACAGATTTTATTCAGCTCGCAACTGGGCTATAGTTGGAAAGTGTTGTACTCTGTGCTGGTCCATCTCTTTGGAACTGCAAAAATATAAAACTGGCCTTGGGGATGAAGAAATCAATGCCAAAATAAGCCAGTTTCCTACTGCTTAGGAAAGAAAAGCCACCACAGCAACTACAGGTGTTTTGGATCTTGGGGTGACCAGCTGAGCAGAAATTAGGAATGATTCATCTCCTTTCTTGTTGGGACTGTACATAGTCTGTCAGCTTCAGGGGAGAGTGGGCAACACTTTTTTTTTCCAGAGAGTTCAATACCAAGGTACCTAAGCATGACTGGATGGTTCTCAAGGTGCTAAAAGCTGCAACTAATGTTGAGGTTTGAAAGTTACTTACAAATAAACTTATTTATGGCTGCTTTTTGTTAAATTATTTTTTAGCTTATGAAGCAGTATTCTTTGTTGGGAACACCACATGGAAAAGTAGCCCAGACCCTTTGTGGAATGTCTGAGAAAACTGTCACTCAGTTCAAATTGAAAGCTGAAGTGGAAAAATAATGCAAAATTTAAGAAGCAGCATGAAATCTTTCAACCAAAGTGCTCATAGAGAAAGAAAACTTTCCATAACTATCTGTTTATAAGCAAGGGAAAGCATGTCTTCTATCAAATCAATGTAGGTACAAAAAGTCCGTGTAACTTACGAGTCACTGAGGTAGTGAACTAAGCTTTTTGGAGGAAAACCTGAAAGTTATTGAAGGCTCACTGTGAAGCAGAGTTCAAGTTTCAAGAATTAGTTCTTTATCCAAAACACTGTGGAAGAACAAATAAATTGTTGTTGATTTGAAAACAAAGTCAAATCTAAAAGTTTAAAGTTTTGACAGAATCTGTTGTGTTTGTCAGTGTTGATACCAAACTAATATTCTGAATTACCCTCTGACCTCCTCCAGAATACTCTATGAAGTACAGTTAACAGAAAGAAAAAGGGAATGTGAGATACAGGTGCTAAGTTTATGGCTGATGAGAGTACAAAGACTTTTCATTATTATTATTATTCTTTTTAAGAAATCCAGAGTCTTCTATAAATCATGGTTAAGAGTCTCCCTTCAGGTAAAGAATTAAATTTCATAGTCTGGCACGTAATGAAAATTGGAAGGGATTTTCCTTGTCTTGATCTCTAAGTTAACCTGAGGGGTTCATCTCACTTTTATCTTCCACTAACAGGATTTTTTCAAGTTTCTTTGAAAGTTTTGACAGAATCTGTTTTATTAGAGATAGTTAACTTAATGTTCTGTATTTTTGTGGATGTCAACAGAAGAATAATTTTTCTAAAAGAAATAAGTCAGGATACATCAGGAACTGCATTTAATAGCCACTGCAAGTCAGGATATATCAGGGATTGCGCAAAAACAGCGATAAGAGTTCTTGCCTAGCAGCCAATATGCAGTTGTTAAGAGTCTGAATGCTCGTGTTCTGAAGAACAGTGGTCCTTACTCAAATATCCCTGCCAAATGCCCAAGTTTATAAAAAGCATTCTTAATAGAAAAAATGAAAGTCATGCTACATGAAACAATCTTAGTTTTTTTCCAAATATACAGCTTAAATGAAAGTGATTTTAGAAGTCTACATTTCATTTAGACTCAGTGAAGTCACACAAGCTTAGAAATAATTATTTATAGTCATGTACCACATCTTTATTCTTCACAAGGACACAGCCTTTTTTTTGAAGCATGCTGTTCTTGAAGAATACCAAACCTCATTGTGTCAGTTAACTTCTTTTTAAAATTGGCTTTTAAATTGGTTTGGCTACATTACTACTTTTAAAAATAGTGCTGGGCTGCTTACTGTAAAAGTAAGGTGTCTGGATTTTTAAACATGGTTTATCCTTTAATATAAAGCAGGAATTCACATCAAAGAAACTACTGTTTTCTTTGATATTTCTACTTTCTTTAGGAGGGTGCTGAGATTTCTCTTTGTAAAGTGTCTGAGCTCACGTTCTGACATAAAGTACATAAGAAAATTCTCATTCTTTCCTGGACTTTGTTGTAAATACAAATGCTTTGGCATTTGAAATCAGATGTTCAGAGTGAATTAAGTTATCGCAATACATTTTAAGACAAACTGAAAGCAGAACAAACTATTTTTTGTTAGTTTTTGTGCTTCTGAATCTTTCACAGTTTTGGACATCTAAGCATTTTAAGTTACGCAGTTCTGCAGGAGCAACGAAATAATTTAAGGTTCATTATTACAATAAAAGGGACTACTTTTAATTCTTGATATTTTTTTAAGTCCAAGTGGGTAACTGAAAGTTTGGCACAGAGAAAAATGTACTTTTCCACTGTAGATCAGTTCATGTATTTGGTGATTCTGTTTCTGATTTGTTCAGAGTGAGATTTATATACTGGTGTCCTTTTTTTTTTTTTTTTTTTTTTTTTTTTTTNTTTTTTTTTTTTTTTTTTTAATATATCTAGTCACATGAAAATGCAATCTTGATTTCAGGAAATCTTCTTTTAGACTAATAATTGTGTTTTCTGGTGTATATATGTGTAATGGATGGGAACTTTGGTATCTCCTTTTCCTGCTCTTCCAGAAGATCATTCAGATCCTTGAAGTTTCACATAAGGTCTTAAGAAAATTTATGTGCTCAAGTTCAAGGGTATTTGGGAAAACTGCAGGTATCAAAAATCAATCCATACCTGGGTTTTTTTTTACCTCGGATACCCTAGAAGAAAGGTTTTATGGTAAGAAATCTTTTTGACTGGAGTTTGTTGTTCTCTGCAAAGTTCTATAGTGGTTTATCAGATGAGCCTTCTTCCATCTCCTTTGGCCTGCACTTTCAAAGGCATCTTCTCATAGAAAATGCTGTGCTGTTCATCCTCTTGGGATTCAGCTATACTACATGCAGCCCTGTCAGGGAAGCCTAAGTTTCGGACAGGAGCAAGAGCTCATAGCTGAGCTCAAGACTTGTGGTAGTTAACTCTAGTTGGTACCTCGGTAAGGGACGTTATATTTGTGTCTACCTTTCTCTGTGGACATAGGCATTCTAGATGCCTATTTGGAGCACTCTGAGTCACCTTTCTGGGGCCCAGAACTCACATTTTAAATGAAAGTGTATCCAGACAGGATGTTTGATTCTTGCCCAGGCTTGCTTAGATGACATGAGTCCTTTTTCCTCCTTTGGAAGTGCTGTAACTGTATTTCCCTGTATTTGCCAGCTTTGGAGCCAGCAGTACAATGTTCTGCTAGTGATGGTAGTATGCCATGTGCATCATCCTCCTCATTGAATTCTGCTCAGCTGGTGCAGCAAGCAAGCTGCAAATTACAGCATACAAAAAATCCTGTCTTCAGGCACTTCTCTGCAGTTGTTGTCGCCAAAAGGAGCTCCAGTTGGTTTCCAGCACAGATTTTAGCTGTCTGTCTCCAGAATGTTAACCTTTCTTGCTAGTAGCAGTAACCCTTAGCAAAAATTTTACTGATAACAGAATGCCTGTTAGTGTAGTTCAGTATGGGTCGTAGTAACTTCCTTTCTTATTTCTTTACCCAAAACTACTCGAATGCATTTCCTGTTGGAAGTAAGAATCGTTAACTTGGCTGAATAAATATAGAGGCAGGTTTCCAAAGAATGACCAGAACGAGTGTGCTCATATTAAAGTAGTTGTTCCTTGAAGGGTTTTTTTGTTTTTGGTTTTGTTTTTTTTTTACTGTTTGTTTTAAATAGAAGGAACAAAGCTAGACAACTACCCAAGCCCACAGTTGATAACAGCAGCTTAAAAATCTTGCATAAAATGATTCTTAGAATGGCTGCTACTTTAACATGTAGTGTAATAAAAATAATTATATGCACAGTAGAGTCATCAACAGTTATTAACATGTAAATTATGAAGATTGCTTTGCTCTGACCAAGGAGCAGTTCAGGGGCAGGCTGAGCTGTAGTACTTCGGAAACTCTGCTCCTTTTTCTATAGTCAGTCACTATCAGTTAATTCATTAACTAAAGTCCTTTCATTCTATCAGTAGAGAAGCAGCATGCAGTGGAATGCCTTGTTTTGGTAAGGTTTTGTTGAGAGGCTTTTGTATGCATTTTCAAATACACTTGGTTTCACATTTGAAAAAAAAAAATGATCAAAGAAACACTGTACACCTGGGATAGAAGATGGTGAACTTTGAGTTTCCCTTTTAGCTTCAGGAGAAATTCATTCTACAGTCTTGGATCAGCCCTCAAAAAGGCTCTGCATCCTACACAGACAAGCTCTATTTTTGTTATAGGGCAGTTTAAAGTACAAAAGGAGTGTTTGACAGAAGTCTTTGTCTTGGAGTTTTATATGGTCTTTTAGATAATCTGGACTGGGTCAGAGAGTATTTTGAAAATACAGCCTGAGACCCTTGAACAGCATTAGAAATTTAATTCAAAAGGCTGAGAGAAGAGGGAAGTTTGGCTTGCTTGTCACAACCAGTCCCCATTGCTGCCAAGAAATTGTGCTATGGTGTTTTAGAATTTGAACACTGAAATACTGTGCCTGTGAAATATTTTGTACTTGCACTTTCACTAAGGTGATGAAGCTGTGAATAACTGAGGTTGAGTAATCATTTGCTAGTAATCAGATGCCTTTTCCCTGTCAACCATGACATTGTTAATGGCTGCTCCTGTTTGAGTGCCTGGAATCAAGCAAGAATCTTCAGTAAGGGAACATGTAGTTTGTAAACTCTTCCAAATACTTTACCACTCACATCCTCCAGCCAGATTTCAGTTTTACAGATCTGGGAGAGAGTGTAGGATTTCTTGCTCTGCTCATTAAGTATTCTTGGTTTTTTTCTGAGAAAGATTCAAGTCTTTTAAATTAATTTCTTCCCTTTTCGCCATTGTCCTCTAATCTTATGTTACACTTTTCATTCTGCTGTGAGCAGCATTAAATCTTGCAGCTGGGGGCTCAGAAAAAAAGTCAGTCATATACTTACTCTTGATACTGAAAGGCAAGGTCATCTATTAATAATAATTCTAGGAACTGAGTTTTTGGTTACAGGGCATCAGCTTCAGATAGCAGAGATTTTGGATAATTTCTATTCCTGAGTAAGCCCACAGAGAAAGTTTTTCTGGAATCAGTGCAAGTTTGGGGCTAGGCTTTCTTCAATGATAGTTGATCTTACTTGATTTGTGAAAAGAGAGTTCATGTGTGGGATGGGGCCAAATTCAGAAGCTGTGAATTATATCTCTGTTTTGGTGTCTGGAATGATTATTGCTTAGTCGGTATAGACTGATATCAGAGAAAGATTTTGAAGATGTGCTATCCACTTCCTGGAGCAGTAGATATTTTTTTCAGTACCTGATACTAATTTTGAAGTGTGTTATTGATTATTATCATCTGATTATGAAAATTGCATTATACTATCATAATGATATATGACTTACAGTGGCTAGCAAACAAAAAGAACTATGGATGCCAGATAACTTAAGGTACAATAATTACCACAGACTGCTGTCAGGATTGTCCAGAATTTAAATATCAGACTTGTGTCATAAGACACTAGTTGCTATTTGATGATTTTTCAGTATGTTCGTCTTTGATCTTTGTGTGTACGCTGATGTAGTAGGCAAGGCAAAAATGGAGAAATAAGTGAGACCAGAACTAGAAACGTTTTTTTTGGCGTTCTGTATTAAAAAAATGTTGGTTTTCAAAACCTTTCAAAGTTTTCTATTGGCAAGAGGAATATTAGCATGCATCTTTCATTAAATGCGGGAGAGGCTTGATACCGACAGTGTTCTACCAGAACTGATTGACACGAACTTTGTGCAGTCATTATTAAAGGACCTCATTGTACTCAAAATGTCGGATTGTGACATCTTCAAACACTAGCCAGGGTACGGGACTTGTTCCCCTGGGGAGTCTGCCTTAAACCAGTGTAGTCCTTTATTACTGTTTTCATGTGTACTGTGTTTTTCCAAAAGACAGAAGTATTATAGACTAATTTCCCTCCCCACTCCCTTCTTTGCCCAGTGACAGTGTATTGCAAAATATCTGTCAGAAAGTCTACTCCATATCCTCTTCATCATGGGGTAACTTCGTGGGGACAATGCACACATGTTCAGGAAGTACTGAGAAAGAGGAGGAAACAGGTACTTCTCTCTGTAATATCGTAATGTCAGCTCTTCCTTCCATGAAGAAATACCATTGCTTTCTCCTGCTGTTATGTATCTGTGTTTTTTGACAGAAATGGAATGAAACATAAAGTGGTTCCAGAGTTTTTCCTCTTGGCCTCCCAGCAAACACATGTTAATCCAGTATTTCAACTGGTGTGGTAATCCTTTGCAGTTAGCATGAAATACTGTCCTCCTCTGATAAAGCTGGAATTGATCTCATACTGCAGCTGTGTGGTCTTAGTCCTAGGCTCCGTATGGGTTCTTCACAGAATCATTGAGGTTGGAAGGGACCTCTGGAGGTCATCTGGTCCAGCCAGAGGGCTTTGTACGTGGTCAATATAGTGCTTGAAGGGCTGATTGAAATGAGCTCTGCAGAAAGCCCTGCAAAGAGCCCTCATACAACCTCCATGTGAAACCACTTGAGCGTGTGTGTGTTACACCCTGGTTCTGAGATAGTTTTGTAGCTGGGCCTTGTATTCCACCTTAATTAATAAACTCTTCTGGAACCTAAACCAAGGTACAGTACATTTGAGTGGCTCTGCAGAAGTCAGTATGGGAGAAACAGGACTGGGGCAGAGACAGAACTAATAAATGCTGCTCGTGTGAATTGGTTCTGAGGAAATCTAGCTCTAGTTTACTACTCACCTTAAGGCTGAGCTATGACTAAAACTGTTGTATAGCTTCATCTTCTTTTTCATATAATTTTTTAGCTATAGAGGAGTATCATTACTACTGTTCCATCTTTAATTTAATTTGAAATAAATGTAATTTTAAAAATAAGGATAATCATGTTTCGCAGCTTGGAGGGATTTATGTGGAAAAATCCAGCTTCACATTGTCATAAACTTCTATTGAGACAGTACTTTTATAGTGAACTTTTCATTTACAGTCAGTCCTTAGTTAAAGGAGCAATTATTTGAATTACAAATGGGAAACTCAGTTTAACATTCATAGTGCTATGTATGATGACGGTCTAAGATTTTAAAATGTGACAAAAACCGGTTCTGAACTATTATGGAGGTTGTTGTGACTCGCTGCTAAAAGTTATTTTTCCATTTAATAAAAGAGTAATTTTAACATCTTACAGTCTGTATACAGGGGAAGCTTCAGAGCAGAAGCAGAAGAAGACCAAAGCACTTGGTGGTGGGTTTAATGTTTCACAGTGATTCTCTGAGCAGAAGGTGATCACAGAGTGATACTGTAAAAATCTGGAGACACCCGAGATTTACCTATTACAGCTTTCCAGAGAGTGCTACTGTTGAAGCAGCTGCAGTTCTTAGGAATTACTGAATTAAAAATCTGAGGATATTCAACACATACTCTGTAATTCTATACTTCTAGATGTAAAGCAGTGTCTTTTGTACTTTAAATACCTTATCTCTTCTGCTTTCTTTTAGAGACTTTCTTCCAGTCTTTTTATCTAACTTGATTTAAAGTGATTTGTATCATGCTTAATTTTGTTCTTTTGATTTAAAGACTCTTTGAGTAAAGAAGGAAAATGTGTATATTGAAAATAAGCAAAATCCCAAATCTGATCCTACCTGTATTTTTGCTGTGGTAGTTGCAAAATGCTGCTAGATCACATATGTGATAAAGCTAATATAATGTAAAGGATACTAGAAAAATAAAGCAAAATACATTGACATATTCCAGAACTGGTGCCATGGAGTAGAGAAGTAACCCCACGCTGCCGTGCATCACGGTGCAGTGAAGCTGAGTAGTGAATTGTAGCATATTGGCAAATGCAGTATCCCCAATGGACTTCATTTTTAGATCTTTTGTTTTTGTGTGGGACTGGGAAGGAAGGAAGGGTAGTTAAGTGGATGGGGACCAGCTGACTCTTTCACAACTGGTCTGTAACTGAGCCTTTTGATCATCGGCCTTACCCTAGCATGATTCTCATCTTTGCTGTTCAGCTATTGTAGTCTAGCTGATGCGTGTTTAAATTTCAGTGACTAGTTACCCTGTCATTAAGAAGCAAAAAGCACAAGAGTATGAAAGAAGATAAAAGGGAGGGATGGTGATTCTCTAAACAGTCTTTACTCTGAGACACCAGAAGATGATATAAATAACTTTAGGATTGGACTTTATATGTGAAATGAGGGAGCAAGAACGTTTTTGCCACTTGGAGTGCGCACACAGCTACAAGCAGATTCCAGTTCTGACTTTGCTGTTGCCTCCAAAGAGTTGTGTGACCTGGAGCAGCTTGTGGAAGGTGGAAGTTTGCAAAGCATTTGTTTCCTGATAATTTGTTTACTTTTTAGGGTCGGAGTCTCAGAACATTTGAGCTCTAGTACAGACTGCATACATCTCTGAACTACTTTTATAATTGCTTTTTGTTCATTCTCAGTTTATGCAGATGCATGGTGTCTTCCTCCACACGTCTGTCTTCTGTGCTACGGTGTCTTGGAGCATACTTAGTTGTTTAATGTTAGGCTCAGGAAGCTTGGCCATGTTTGAACTCCATGCCACTTACTGAAGAGTCTTTGCGTGGCTCAAAGCTGTAAGATGCTTTCTGTGTGGTTCAGAGAGTCTCTAGAACTTAAGGTGTGATTCATGCATGGGAGATGATTTTGTCTCCTTGATGTTTCTATTGGTTCAGCGAAAGACAAGACTGCAGAGTCGACAGCGTTTACTGGTTGATTCCCTGCCCTGGCTGAGGATTTGGCTTACACCACACCCAAAACCGCCTCCATTTTCTGATCCATCACACGGTGCAGCCTTGCCGTGGGAATGGCACTTGTGTGCTGGTGGCCTCTTGTGGATCAAAAGCCACAGCCTGGCCGTCCATGGTATTGCTGTGGTCTGTCTGAGCTATGTGTTTGGCACGTCTCTGATAATCACAGTCAGTATGTGCAGAATTTGGTATCTAAATTTGAATATAAGAAAAATTGAGTTACTGTGAAGCACTGTGCCATAATCATTCTTTGATTTACTTTCACTGTTTGAAAAATGAAGCCAAACATGCTCAATAAGCCTTGAGGCTTATCTGGTGTATTTTGTCACATCCTGTGACTTGAAGACTATAGTTTATGTAGCTCAACTAACTGGTTTGGGATTCTTGTATTTCCTTAGGTACAACATTGACCCTGGCTTGTACTGTCCATTTTTCTCTCTTGGGGCATGCATGGAAGGTTTGAACTCTTTGTTCAGTCAGCTCCTAGGAATCTCCCTTTATGCTGAACAGACGCAGAGAGGAGAGGTTTGGTCTGAAGATGTTCGAAAGTTGGTAAGTACTCTTGCTCCCAGCATCTGAAATGAAGAAGGGAAGGAAGCCACGAATCAGATTTTGTTTTTAAGTTACTTGGGTACCTATCAAAAGCACAGACTAGCTCTCTAATTTTACTTGGAAGTTAGACCTCAAGAGCTTTGTCTTTTGTATGCTTGGTATTTTATGGCCTTCCTAACATGTCTCTGTGCAACAAGTGCCTGAATCAGAAGTTTCTCTATCTGGAGATCATTGTTGTACCATTCAAGCTGTTTTTCTGAATGAGGCCGACTAGTTTTTTTAGTTTCAAATTGTAGATGACTCTGGATGACTAGAATGCTGTAGGTACTTACAGATTCTAGCAGTCATGTATCTTTGCCTCATTATTTTATTCTGTATGTCATCTTTACTTTGAGATTGGTTTTTATGTCTTTATTTTTCTGCTCGCTCTTTAGGAGAGAGTGGAAATAAAAACTTGGGCAGTAATTTACTCATCAGGTTCCCGGATTGCTCTGTTGTCTTCCCTCCACTTCCCCTTCACTACCAGATCTCCTTCACTACTCTTCCACCTCCAGCCTCCAGTGAGAGCTGCCGTTCTTTATATCCAATTTATAATTGCTCCTTACTTTTTCTGTTTTTATTTCCATAGTAAATCAACTTCTGTTACTGTTGACTTCTCAGAAGTCATTTAGAGTCTACAAACAGTGTTACTTTTATTACTAATCTGTGACAAGTTTTGAGTGAAATGCAGAAATAGTTGTAGTTTGAGAGACAAGTTGTGAATCTTGCATATATTTTTTTTTCTGGCTAAAATTACCAAGAGATTTTACATTAATTATTCCCACTTTATTTGTCATTTATTCATTTTAAATCCTTGGATTACAATAGTGTGTCTTCAGTTTACACATCTGAGCAGTGCTTTTACTGTGGAAATGATCCTTTTTTTTTTTCTCCAGGCTGTTGTTCATGAAACTGAAGGTTTGCTCGGCTACATCTATTGTGATTTCTTTCAGCGACCTGATAAACCACATCAGGTAACATTTATAATCTGATTCCAGCATGGGTTTTATTTAAGGAATGACTGTAGCGTTAGGTCCGTTGATGTTGAATGTAAGTTTAGTAAAAGTTATCTCAATTTAAAATAAATTAAACAGGGAAAGTCTGTATCTTTAGATGTGTTTTTAGGTAAATATTTTTGTGAAAGTGTTTAAAAAGTGACACCTGATAGACTGAATTCAGACTCTGTTCTACAGAATGACAGGCACTATGAAATATCGTAGAATTCTGTATAGAGAAATGGTAGATTTTTAAACACCTATTTTCTGGCCTAGTATTTACAAGTAAAAACAGTCTGAAATTTTAATACTTTCTAAAGGTGAAAGCTCATAATGACAACTAATTTTTATTCAAAATTCTACTTAAAACTGAAGATGGTTCCAGCTGTTGTGGTTTGCTCACTCATCCTGCCTAGTGCCATTATATTAACTATACGATGCAATACAATAGGCACTTTGTAGAAGCATCGGCAACTTACCACCTTTAGTGAGGACAAACTTTAAATTTACATTAATTTAATATATTACTCTATTTTGCTAATATGTCACAATATGCTAGGAGTGCTGTGCAGTATATTTTATAAAGAAGTTACTGCTGAAGAATCAGGAGAAAACTCAGTCTATAAATTATGAATTTGGCCCATCAGTAAATATCTTTGAGCTCGTGATGTTTTTATAGAAAAATTGAGAAGTTTTGATAATTCTAAAAGAAAATAATCTTGTTTTCTAAACACATCACAGTCTTTTCTTTATGGAATAATGTAATTACCTTATGAATATGAAGCAAGTAATAGAGATGGAGAAACATCATGCTGCCTTTGAACAACATTGTTAACACTCATTGAATTCAACTTGTGTAGTTGAGTATATGTTTAGGTTTGATTTAATAGTTTAAATTTAGTTTAATAATTACATCATTGTTTAAATATCATTGCTGTAATGACATTGGCTGTCCATGTGTTTGCTTTTATCTTGGAAAGGATTGTCACTTTACAGTTCGTGGAGGCAGGCTAAGGGAAAATGGAGAGTATCAGCTGCCTGTAGTTGTTCTTATGCTTAGCCTGCCCCCTTCAACAAGGAGTGCACCAACGCTACTAAGTCCTGGCATGATGGAGAATCTCTTCCATGAAATGGGACATGCTATGCATTCTATGCTGGGAAGAACTCGGTACCAACATGTCACTGGTAAGAAAGTTGAAATAGTGATTTTTTTTTTTGGAGTTAAGTGCTCAATTTCTAAAACAAGGGAGTAGTTTAAAAAAAAAAAATGAAAGAAAAAAAATCAAAACAAAACAAATAAAAAAGAGCATGAACCAGAAATCGTTGAATTGTGTTAATAGATCTTCATCTCTGATGAACTGAAAATACAGTATGAGATCCCCAGATACTGCCTAAAACCCCTGAATGCACAACACTTGAATGTTCTTCTCTAATAAGAATCAGGCATTTGTGTCCTCTCTTTGTGTACTGCTCTGGTCTTTGTTCTAATCATGGTATCCACTCTTGCAAGTTTCTCTTGTGTGGAGCTCATAATAATGGAAGAGTTGATGAACTGAAATTAAATTGAGCTACACTTGAACCTAGTGTAAAAAGCACAATGAATCCTGGCTTAGAAGTGATTTAGGAAATTGAATTAAAGAAAATTAGTAAATTACTTCTTGCGAGGAGCATATTGCACCGGCAGTATGGAAAATGTGTAAAGCTATGCCTTTTCTAGTTGCTTCTGATTAAAGCAAATCTGGTAAATTAAAAACATGTTGTATTTGCAGGCATGGTTAACTAGTAGGCCTTTTAATCATACATAAATGAACATAAATGAACATGTAATCACAGTTTAATGACAACATGGAAAAGGAATATTGCCTTTTTTCAGTTAATCCCTTTTCTCAGGCAGCGGCAATGAGTATACTGACTGACAGCTCGCAGGCTGCTGTGTCTCCTGCAGTAGTAGCAAATGAGTCGAAGATATGTTCTGGCTAAAGCTGCTTGCCGTGCTACTTTTCTTACCTGCAGACAGGTTGTTATATCCTCTTCTATAATAGTGTGCTGGAAATCCCATTTGCAGTAGATATTTACTTACTAAAAAAAATACCGAACCAGACACAACCAGATGAAATTGTAGCTCACTTGTCTGAAGGATTATTTTTACCGTTTTTATATTATGCTAATGGTATAACCGTCCATGGTAGTGTTATATGTTATCAACAAATACTTTTCACCCAGTGACAAAATATTCTTTTTTAAGTTTTCCATTTAAAATAGACGGGAGCTGTTTGTAAGTATGTCACTACTGGATGTTGTTAAATGAACACTGTATGTGCTCTTTCAGTGTAAGATCTGTATACTTCTTGGGATGCTTAAGTGCTCTCCCCGGCTCCTTCCACTCATATGACCTTATTCATCTTGACCTCCAGGAGGACTTGCATACCTAAAATAACTGCTTTGGTCGGGTTCTCCTCTGATGGTGAATTGTATGCATCTGTATCTCAAAGTCTTGAAGGGGCAGGAAATGGCTAATTTTTGAGGCTCGGGCTTTCCATGAGCCCTTGTGTATGGTTTCAGTGTTGCTTTAGCTCCAGCCAGCCCTGCATCCCAGGGGATTTCACTCCAGATCTAGCATTGCAAAGACAATGTTGAAAGTCAGTCATGTTCTTTCCGCAGAGAACTTCTTTTATGGCTTTGGAATGTGTTACAATCGAATGGCTTGTCTTAGGGATGTCTGTTAGGGGCCATCTGATCTCATGAGACACCAGGGTGGCAAAGAGGGGAAACTAAATTACTACAGGCTATTGTGAGAAGAAAAAAATGTTCCGTTTTACTTGAAATGCACTATTTGACATCTTTCCTGCTCTACCCCACCACCCTTTTCTGATTAACATTCCCAAATGTTCAGGAACCCATTTTTCTGCTAGTGTGCCTGAAACTTGGATATTACTGTATGGTTTTAACTTAAAATGTGCTTCTTTTTAAGTTGATCTATCATTTTACTATATGCATTTGTTGATTGTTTAATGCATATGCGTGTGTATAAGATTTTAAAGAACCTACCATGTATTCCATTTTAGTTTAACATTCAGTAGAGAATATCTACACTTGTTTTACAGGAGGACTAGCTTATCCTAGATAACTGCCCGATCTTTTACCTTTCGACTTTCAGATAATGTAATTTTTCAGGAATCTCTTTAATGGTTATTAAAAGAAGTCTTTATTAAGGAACACTAAGAAAGCATAAATGCCATGGGGAACATCAGTGTAGTTCTGCAAGTATTTGTCTTGGGACCTGCCTTGTTTAAGACTTTAAAAAAGATACTGTCAAACAGCAACAAAAAAAAGACTCCACTAATGAAGTGTGATGGCAGAAAAGGAGGATTGGGGTACTGTATAAGAACTGAATGACTGGATACTGCAGCGTGAGAAGTAAAATGCTATTCAGAACTATACAGTGCAGATCATGTGTTTAAAGTGTACAAAGAGAATTTATACTATCAAGTTGAAATTTCAACGGTAGTGAAGGAACAGAAGGACAGTTTTATTTCTTAATGCAGAAATAGCTGATGCACGTGTGAAAGGGGCAAATTTGATTTGAAATTACATCAGAGGTGTATCTAACAGCAGTAACTATTAGAATGATTGAGGAAGATACTGGTGAAACCACCTGCAATGCTTGGGCAAGCTTTTGTGTCTTGTCTGAAAGTGCATTCAAGCTGAAGCAAGTGCAGAGAACAGCTACAATAGGTAGTCTTTTAGACTTTATGTTGCCATGGGATAATGATCACAGAGAGAGTATATAGTTTCTCTCAATTTAGGAGGTAAAAAACAGTGTGGGCAATGCTGTTTATACTAAAGAGCAGTATTGGTCTCAAAACATTGACTATAAATGGATTACAAATTCAGATTAAAATTAGAGAAAGGTTTCTAAAAGAACAAAAGAGTAATCTAAAAAAATAGTCTTCAAGAAATAATAATAGAAGAAAAAAAGCGTAATTTAGGACTAGTTTTAAGATTTGAGATGGTGTCTAGCAGACAGGGATAAAGGTGATGAGCCCAGGGGGTCCATTATTAAAGCAACAACTCTATACATCCCTAACTTTAATGTAGAAATTAGAAAAGCAGCTTTGATTTGGTGACGTGTAATACTTCTTAATAATTTCCATTGTGTAAGATGCTGATAAAGATTAGAGTAAATAAGGTTTTTGGGACAGTGCTTTTTGAAAATACTAACTCCTTACATAATTACCTTATTGGACTCACTTGGAACATGTCTTCAATCTGCAAGAGGGTTCCTTGCATGAGTGACTTGGTATTATAAAGCAAGGTTAATATAAAGCATAAGTAAGCTCAGCAAAGAGATGGAAGCTAAAAATTGTAACTGTGAATGGGATTAAGGCAGACTTCTATTTATATTGCAGTTTGATTTAGGTTTAGAACACTTAAATAGATTTGATGTTTCATGTAGGGCCAGTTTGGCTGCAGTCTGGTTTAGTTTAAAAAGGGTGTGATCCAGAGCTTTATAAGGTGCCTCACCCAGCTGTTCAAATATTTTGTTTGACTTTGTGATTTATAGTAAAATGTGTAGGATTATAATGAAGCTTTTCTGGCAATATGTACAATAATACTATGGAAATAAAATATTGACTTAATGAATGAAAGAACATTAAAGTTCACCAAAAGTCCAAACTGAGAGTTGCAAAACTTTTTGGGAAGAGTTAACTATTTGTGTTAATGAGAATAGCAAATGCTAATGTGTACTATTATTCTATCTCTAGGAACCAGATGTGCTACTGATTTTGCTGAAGTTCCCTCAATTCTGATGGAGTATTTTGCAAATGACTATCGAGTGGTTAACCAGTTTGCAAGGCATTATAAAACAGGACAGGTAGGGAAAATTCATACGTAAAATATTGAAAATAAGAATAAATGTATTCAGGAAAATAGTAGGGGGGTTTGTGTGTTATTTGCTAATAATGTTTAAAGTAGAAATTAGCAGAAATTATTTCAATACTATAATTCCAGTTATTCAGAAAAAAATGTTAATATTGTCATTGCAGAAGACAAATGTAATCTGCAAAAGAATACCAAATCCTTATATCCAAGGTTCCAGTTACATATTTAAAACCTTCAACCTTTTTTTACTATGAAGATTATGTAATTTCTACACTACAGAAACTTAGGATAGTAGGTGAACAACTTCTGTATGAACCAAGTTCTGTGGAAAGTTTTAATTTTATTATAGGTAAGTTAGGACAAAAATAGTGATTCATCATTGAACTGTCTAAAGCCTGTTTTAAATAAAGCTCAGGTACCAAATCATGGAAATAAATGGAAATGATCTGCAGTGCTTAATACCTCCCGTTTTTAGCACAGTGTAGAGTGATGTTTGAAATAATCTGTGATGAAAAGTGTACTGCTTTATTTAGGATTAGATTGGAATTAGATTCTGGCAGTCATGAATGCAGAGGCATTAAAACTCTGATTTCTTTTTTACGTAAAGCTGTTCTATGCCAGTCTACTGCAAGGATCTAATTTCTATGAGGAACTTAGAAAACAGTGCTCTTTGAAACAAGGTGAATTTCAATGGTCATTTCAATGCATGGCAGCAGAACATGATTTATCTTTGTACAGCCATTTCAAAAACACAAATGAGTAAACAATAACCAACGAATTCTTTTTCTAGTGCTTTTTATTGAGGCAAGTTTCAGCGTAGTCAAATGTAATGATTGAATAATAGACTACTCATCAATGCAAAAACAAGAAGGCCTCCTAAATTGTGTAATGTTACACTTTATTGAAGCTTTTCATCCAGTACTAAGCACTCAGCATTTTTCAGCACTAGGAAAGTGGAATTATGTTTGCCTCCATTGAACAGTTAGACAAATACGTTGCTTAACTTCTATTTTTAATAGATACTGTCTGAGAAATGTGCTCTGTAAATCTGCCTTTTTTTTTTTTTTTTAACAAAGCAGTCATTTCTACAGAATTGATTGTACTAAGAAAGTCTCCTTGCAACCTGGGAGTTAAAAGTACTCAGTTCACAAGTATTCATCATTTATATGTTTGAGTCCACATACCAAAATACTACCTTCTAAGTGTTCTCTATAAAGTTCATGTAGTGTTTAAACATTGTGGAGTTAACCTGATTGCATGTGAGTTCAGAGAATGAACTTGACTAAAACATCTGAAAGAGATTTGTGGAACATTATTTACGGCTTTGTATTTTCAAAATGGCTTAACAAATCTAAACCATGTTTAGTTGCAGTGCAAAAGCTAAGAACCAGACATTGTGTCCCATTTGGCATTTCCATAAACTTCTTCTGTTTATTGGTGGTGAAATGTTGCCCTTTCAGAGAGAAATTGAGAGAGGTTTAATGTAGAAATTCGGTCTTGAAGCAGGCAAGAATGGATTATATTGGAAGATGAGAAAAAGAGACTGAAACTGCTTTGTGGCTTTTGAGGGCTTTAGATGGCTTCCTTTTAATTGCTTTTTAGAAAATGTAGAATATATTTTTAAGCCATTATCCAACATACATAAATCTGCTTTTGCTTATGCTAATACATCTGAGCTAGTTTTGAGAATCTGATATCAGATTTCTGTATCTGTCATTTAAATACAAATAGATTGAAGCCATCTTTTCTGTTCTTGAAATTTACTGATTGTTACAGCAATTACTTTTATCTATTGTGTATATGTTAGAAAGTACTTTGAACAGAAAATCACAGCTCTCTTACATTTACAATTTCACAAAAAACCTTTTGGGGCTTACATTTTCTGTGCTTGTTCCATGACTTATTTTTTTGGTGTGCAAATAGAAATGTGATTCAACATTTTATTCGCCAGGTTTTTTAGTTATTTGAAACAAAAATGAGTCCACTTTTCCCCTTTTCAAGGGGAAGTAAAGAAGGTGGGTGAAACAGTTAAAATGTGAAATTTGTAAAACCATTTCATTGCCAAATGTTGTTCCATATGAGAACTACTGTTAATTCTATTCATAAGAAGAAAGAGGCTGAGTTTTTTGGTGTGAGAAGGATCTTTCCTGCAACAACATCACCAACATAGCTCTGCTGGATGTTGACAAGAAGGAGGGTTTTTAACTGACCTAGCTTGTGAGGAGGCTGTGCAGAGAACTTGAAAAAGCAACCTTCTTTTGACATTGCTGCATCTATGCTATAGTTTTTGCATGTAAATTTAAAGTGGTGTCATTTTTAACACTCCTACTGAACATAATTACATCAGAAAAAATTGGTGGCATAATCTCAGTTTATGATTGCCCTTGTATTAAAAGCCAGTTTAGAAGGACTGATCGTCAGGATACTCACTTAAGATCAGTGCTTATGACCATGTGTGCTTATAACCATGCTTATAACCATCAGTGCTTATAACCATGAGAAGGGAAGGGGAAAGAGGTGTTGTTCTAATTATTAAAACATATGAACTGTTGAAAACTGGGTTTTAGTAGCACTGCTTGAAAAAAAATATTTTGTGGGCAGGCCTTCAAAGATGAGAATACGTTACACATATAGACTGGATCATGAGGATCTGGTCCAAAATAATTTGAAGTTTATAGAAAACATGTCTCTGCTTTCTGTGCATTTTGGGTGGTTGTGCTGTTGAGTACTGAGAGGTGAAAAAGCTTGCAGGCTCTTCTGGCAAACGAGCGCAAGTCTTGTGAATGTAGTTCAAAAAGCTGGCCAGCACAAAAAAATCTTTGTTCCAAGAAAGTAGCGAGCCTAGTTTTCCTTTCATCTTGAAGATAACTTGAAACAGAAAATCCTTGAGGAAAAAAAAAAATAGGAAAAGAGAGGACTGTGTTAGTCAGTAAAGTTGAATCACTCAGGTAAGCTCCTGAAGTCAAGCTGTACCAAAATGAAGTTGTAGCAGTGCTTAAGCAGACAGTGTGGTGGATGTGTACCCTTCTGTATCACTCTGTGTGTTTAATTTCGTTTATTAAGTGCACAGATATGTCGAGCTAAATCATTTTAAGCTTCTGTGTCTTTGGAAGCTCTCTTGAGCAAAGGCCAGTATTTCAGCTGTTCAAATTTGAACTGACTTCATTTTTCACAGAGATGGGATTACAAAGGCAGTATTGTCTTAGCGTGATTACAAGAATAATCCCACAGATAGTAAACAGTTGTAACGTGTTGTGGTTACTACACAGCAGTGCGGAGTTAAACATGCCTTGGGACACGGGGAATTCTGTTCTTAAAGCCACCATGGTAAAGATGCTGAAAAATTCATGCCAAGATCTTAAATTTACTTAATATGGAAGAATGGAAAAGCAGAACCCAAAGTAAAGCATGTAGCATTTAAATTAATAAAATGGCATAGTTATTTAATTAACATACTTTTAGCCAAAGCTCTGTGAAGTCTTTCTTTTAGGAGGATTGATTATGGTTTCATTGGAGAGCTCATCTTTCAGGATCTTTCAGTAATCATGCTAATGCATTTTTTTCTTCACTCAGCTGCTTTTTAAGGGGCTGTATGATATTGTAACAGAGCAAGAAGGAATAGTTTCTGTTGTCTGAAACAGTACATCTTCCTCAGTACATGCAAGACCTCAGCATATCTGTATGCCTGACATTCGCAGAAACGAACTTTGGAGAGGAGTGGTGATCTTTGAAAACCCCTCTTTAATCTAATTTTAGTTCCCTGAAATCTTAAATCTTAAAATCACAAATGTACTTTGGGAAAAATAAGTGAGCTCCTTGTTATCTTTCTTTCAATTTAATCTAATTTTGGCAGTATTTTTCTCGTGCCAAATTCTACTTGCCTTGTGAATTGTGATCACAACACAATCTTTGAGCCAGATTAGTAGCACTGTGATACATTTAAAAAAAGAAAATGTATGTCTTTCTCATGTGCCTTTTTGTCAATAGGCATTGTCATAAGAGTGGTTTGTAATTTCCTGTTGATTTTAATCTGCTCAAACAGTAGAGCTTGATCTTCAGGGCAGAGTAGATGTGCATTGTTTGCTATTCCTATGGCTGCACAAAAGATTTTCATGGAGGCTTTTAGTATTACCTTCATTTTACTTGGTCTCTAGAAAGTGCTGCTAGGCCATCTCCTATGCAAAGAGATTTTAGTACATTATTAATGATCATTCTGTGTCTCTCCTCAGAAGTTCAATTTAGAATAGGATAGATCCTTGTAGAAGAACATAAGGAAGAAATAAGTGAATGCAGAGGCTGCCTTTTCAGCAGTCTTCTCTATCTTGAGGTCAGATACTTGCAGTACAGTCAAAAAAGCAGGCAAGACTCTCTTGGGTGGAGAGTCGTAAGAAATGCTTAGCTCTTAGACTTGCTTTCGTTGTATCTTGAGCAGGGCTGGATACGACCAGCTGCCCCCAGGAGCGTACAAACTCTGTCTACATCACGGAACTTTGCTGCTCTGTGCCCCAGTGAATTGCAAACTTGGATTTTGCAACTCAGTTGAGGAACTTTGGGACTGTGGTTTACCAAAATGCCAATTAGAAAAGTCTTAGTGCCTTTTGTTCTGTTTGTTTTGTGGACCAGCTGAAAGCCTGTGCACTTAACTTACTCTTACCATCATTTAATATAGCCAAAGTATAAAACTGAAAATCCATTATGTTGAAAGAGCTAGTTTGACCTTACTGGTAGGAGTGTTTTTGGCTTTAGCACTCTTAAATAACAACTGAGTAAAATATATGTATTTGCTGTTGCCAATTTTTTGTATGTTCAAGTTTTTTTGACGCCAACAAATGGCAATTTAAGAATTTTCATCTAGTTTTCTCATACTTTACTGTATACAAAATACAAGTGCCTCTAGAAGAATTCAGTTTTGTTTAATTCCATACTACACTACTTCACTAGGAAGCGAAAGCCTCCAAAAAAGCTGCTAAAACTCCTTGATAACTTTGGTGCTTAATAACAAAATCTGTTCAAAATTCTATAGGTTTTCTTACACAAGAGTTTCTTGCATGACAGCTGAAATTGTGTTATTGCAAACCCACATGTGCTTTAGTTCAAGGGTGAAAAGTCATTGAAGTGCATGCCTCACTCTGTGTAAGAGGATGAGACAAGAGATGTTCATAGAGGTGGGAGAAAAATTGTCCAATCATCAAAATACTTTAAACCATTTGTAATTCTTTTTCTACTTTGCTTCTTGCCTTAATAACTCTTCTACATAATTAAGTAGTATTTTGAACAATATTAAATCCAATATGGAGCATTAAGGTAGTCAGCTACTAAAATCTGTATTATTATGGGTAACTGCCCATTTACTCTTAATCTTAGTAGTCTAAAATCATATAATTTGAAACAGGATTCTTGTATTTCAGAAGAGTTAGCACTGGCCTAACATGGATATATTGTAGGACAGAATTCATGTTCATTGGTTCATTTTTTCTGCATTGAAATTTAACAGCTGTGCACATTTATAACAGGCTAAATAGTGGGTATTGTCCTATCCCAGTTCTGACTTAGATAAAATTTGCCTTGGAAAAGAGGTTATAAGCCTTGACAAGCTACTGGATAAAACGGCTGTACAACTTGAGGGTTTTTCTTATCTGCTTTAACTTCCAGATTCTGCAGAGTTAATTGATAATATTTTCCTTACTTATATGTAACTTCTCTGGAGTTGGACTTTTATTCTGTGAACATTAACACTGTATTGAAGTAACATCATCTGCACAGAATCTAAACCTGTGGCTCTGCCATCAAGATCTGTATACACACATGTATTATTTCTTAAACATTTCAACATACTGTAAAAGCGTAGCTATGCTTTTAGAGTTCAGTGTACTATCAAACATCTGTATTACATTGTACAACTGGTAATTTTCATAGTATTTTAGCAAGATTCCAGTTATGTTAACAATATTCAGTATGTTTAATTAATAAAACTGCTAGCAAAAAAACCTAAGCTTACTAGGAAAAACATCTATTGAAAAGCTTCAGAAAGCAGCAGCAGAAGTGTAAGGTTTAGCATTCGTGTACAGCTATTCTTAAAAATCTGGCATTAAAAAGTCTTTGGATGTACTTGGAGACGTCTGAATAGAAAGTCAAAAGGATTTGCTTAATGACTTGAAAAATGTCTCTGACTTTCAGCCTGTGGTGGCACAGATAATTTTATTGCCATAGATGTGGAAGAAATTCAACTTTGTTAAAATTTTCAAAGGGTAGATAATTACTGTTCCATATGAGCAAACATTTTTATGTGGGTTGGGGTAGAAGGCCTGATGCTGGCCCAGTTGAAATTGTGAAAAGCCTGCCAGCTCAGTGGGAGTTATGTGGGCCTCTGTGTAAATCTAACTGAACTATGCTCAAAGACCAGCTCAAAGACCAGCTGAAGAATTTGCTCTAATATCAACTTTTGAAGATTAGTCGGGATGACCTGGGAGGACTTTAACAGCGCCATCTGTTCTTTTATCTGTAAAGATAGTCATAATATTTAGGCATATAAGGGAACATAAAATCAATTTGTAGAAAAACAAACACAGAGACACAGTGATTTCTTGATTGCTATGTAAATTAATGGTGATATCTAAATTGGCTATTTAATACTTTGTTTGTCAAATGGTATTTCCTTCCTCAATGCAAAGCACTTGAAATATGTTTTTCTTAACACCAGGAGTCTTTTTATTATTTTTTTTAATGCATCTTCAGCCTTTTCTAGTAGTAAGCATGTTATTTACAGATATGCAACAATTCTAAATATCTTCTGACTTTTTTTTTTTTTTTCAATTCAAGCCACTACCAAAAAACATGGTGTCAAGACTATGTGAGTCCAAAAAGGTGTGTGCCGCAGCTGATATGCAACTCCAGGTATGTTCTTTGCATTCTAATCTCTGCTTTCTATCCGCAACTTCCAGAACATCATTTAGTTCTTATAATCTTACTAAATTTGTATATTCATGTAGACTAACTGTATACAGGTTAGTGAAAATTAATTCATTTTAATATTAATTTTCGTGTTTGTTTTTGTGGATGTATTCTGTGCTGTCTGCTTAAACCTAAGTGACTAAATCTGTAGAAAAATATTGTGAAAACCAAGCTTTTAGAAATGGTTGGATTATCACAATTCCCAAATGTCATTTCAGATTGAGTTCTTAAATGAACAGAATCATTTAAGGAGAACTTGCAGTAGAGGAAGTATTACATACCTTTGGATCATTAAAGTGTATCAGGACTGAGAGATACAGACCACTTTAGTAAAATCAGACCAGCTCGTTTATTTACTAGAATGCGATTTGAGCTCTTTGTCTTTTGCACCTCCACTATGAAAGTGCTAACTTGTTACTGCCATCAGACTGGGTGGTGGAGCTATAAGGCTACGAGACTTCTCTGTCACACTGTGAGGAGCAATAATTAAATTCATAAACCTTTATTTTCTGTGGGTAAATGTGATTGATCAGTCATTCCCATAAAAAGACTATCAGTGTTGCTTTTCTTCAAAGGAAGTTAAATTCTGTCTAAAATGGGTATTTAGGTTTGTTCAGTCGGGCAACAGCAGTTTTCAGATGTGAGCAGTAGCATCAGCATCCAGCCAAGTTTTTTTACAGTGAGAATTTGGCTGCACTTAGTGTTCTACAAGCTTCTGCTGTGTGATTTCTGTGATTTTGTTTTCTTCTTTGTTTTTACTTTAGCCAGAAGCATATGATTTTTCTTTTTACAGTTTATCTAGTGTTCATGTGAGATAACTCTGCTAGTACCTTAATAAAGGGTAGTAGCTATTTTTGAGATGTGGAAAGAAACAAATTTGAAGATCAGGTCTTTCTAATTCTTCACTTTGAAAAGTGCCCAAATGGTTGCAACCCGGTCTCCAAATATGAGTTGTGCTGGTTAACTGAATTTGATTTAAAAGAAAAGCTTAGTTAAATATTTGCAGTTTGCTCTTGTGCAGTTATTTGTAGTGATTTAAAACTCATCAGAGTACTGGAGTGTGGACCTTTGAATGTATACATGTCAATTACACTGATCAAAACCAGACTTAGCACTGTTTTCAGTGTATGTGAGTATTTTTAATTGGTTAAACGTAATGGATTTTTGAATTATGCTTTCAGTGCAGTGCTGGTTGTCAGTGGGCAGTGTTAACTGTGCAGGTGTGAAGAAGGAGGGTGTTACCTGTGGCTATACCTCTGTGACATGAAAATAACTGCACCCTCTCTGCAGGTCTGATTTTGAAATACTGGCTCCTGGTTCTGAAAGATTCTCATATAGAGGTAGCGGAGAATCCAAAAAGAATGTGGGCAAGAATATAATTTTTTCATACAGGAAGGATTTTTTTGGAGGGGAAAAAACCCAATTGTGGATTGAAATAAGATTTATAATTCATGAAGTCCACCAACAGAGAATAATTTGCCTATGTACGGACTGGTAATCACTAAAGTAATGATCAGGTGCTTTCACATGGACCCATTCTTTTCTGATGTGTCCATAACAACAATATATAGATCTGAGATTTTCGTTCGACTCTTAATGTGCATTTGCTATTATCTTGTCAAAGTTTGAGACCAAATTGACAGCATGGAAATTAAATGAGCTTGAGTATCAAGAATGCATGAAGTCACAGATCTATTAACAAGTGACATGGCCTCCCTATCCTGTGACAGATGAGCTGTCCTGCGCCTGAAGTAAGTCAAGGCGGGGTCATTGCATTGGTCTTATGGTGTGGGCTTTGCAATCCCCCTGTCGCTGTTGGCCCTAAACCACTTCTAGAGTCTCTATAGGATCTGTTCTGAAGTGACTCCAGACCCCATAGCTTTAGAACTGGGGAGAGGGCACCCACTTCTGGTGGGCTCACATTCTTGTGGGTGCCTAATGATGGACTGGTGCTGATAATGATACGTTGATTAAACAGGTTTCTTGTGCTCAAATTACTCTTATGTAATTAATGTTCAACCAGTCTCAACCATGCCAAATGACCACAATGCTACACTGAATAATATTATTCATTTCCTGCTTTCAGCACCATGTGTTTGGAGATTCAAAATGTAACACCTGCAGGAGTGTGCACTGCTTTGAGAGACAGACTGGCAGAACCATTCTGTTTATTACTTCAAAAATGTCCCGGAGAAGTTGAATACATGGCAAATACATAGTTCATACATTCTTTTGTAGAAGTGCATTATTACTCACGAGGATTTAAATGTGTAATAATTCATTGAAGAAAAACATACATTTCACTAGATGCCAAAGTATGTATGTACTATTAATGTATATACCGGAAAAAACTATGAATGGTGACTTTAATACTTTTCCTTCAGACTTTGCAAAGAATATATTCTATGTTGATGACTAGATGCTATGTAAGCCATATTTGACCTTTAAAAGAAAGAAATACACTTACAAATTCTCCAGGAGTGGGGAAAATGCCTGAAGGTTCTTTTGTGGTCTGTTCAGAAAATAAGTCTATTGGTGTGTGAAAATAAGAAAAGATGTTGATTTTTCATCATATCTATAGTACCTCTGCATTTTCTTGCAGTTCATGTAATCAGTTACTCAAGAGGAAAGACAGGAGAATTCATGCATCTTCTTACAAAATTGCCATGCAGATTGAGTCCCAGAGTCTTTCAGTCAGTAGTAACTTTGTGAAAAAATGCATAACTGTTTACGTATTAATGCCATTAAGCAGACAAGGAGCTAAAAAGAACTGGAATAAAATGAAACTAGTAAGTACCAATGTCAGAGGAAATAGAGAGTATGAAGATAGGTAACTATTTGACAGCTTTTTGATATTTTTAGGTCTTGTGGGAAATGTGTTTTGCTGAAACTAGAAATCATCTTCTAGCTACTGTTTAGTGTTAAGTGTTAGCACGCTCCTCCTGTTAGCAGCATTACCTAAAATCCTGTGGTCCTGGGATGTGTCTTCCTTTCCCATTTCAAAGGTCTGTGTAAACACACATCTGTGATTTGTAGACGGGAATGCTTATGGCCATGAAGTTCAGCCAAGTTTATTTTCGGGGATAATTTTTTTTTTTTTAAACTATGCTGTCCAGGTGGCCTGGCTCATAGCTTTCTTCCCACGCTTTACATGTGCCAGGATTGGGGGAAAGTTCATGGCTGGCTTCAATGACTCATTCCCTATCATCACGTTGTTCTTTAGGCAGTCCACTTCACTGGCCTCCAGATGACATTTCCAGTCTGTCTAGCTGTGAGTTGAGCTTTTGCTCCAGTTCCCTGAGCACAAACTACCTGATTCCAAATCTTACTTTAAAGAAGGTCCACTGCAATGTAGTCCACTCCATGTTGTGAGGAACACTAAAGAACAGCTACAAACAGGTATAACAAAGCTGGGAGGTAGGAAGAAGAGAACCATGCTGGGCTGAAACGGGATGCTGAAGTCTGTTGTCAAATGCTGAAGTTCCTCACGTTTGGCTTGGATTTTTTGGAGAGGACATGGAAGTCAATGTGAAATCACTCCTGCAGAGTCATGAAGGCCTAGGGACATGGGAAAAAGTGAGGGTTTAGGACTGTTACATAAGGTAATTTTTAGATCTCTTAATGGTACTTACTGTTGGCATATTCTCAGTCACTCTTGCTGCCATAAATGCTATAGCTTTTGTTAAGTTAGTTAAAAAGTGAACCGAGATTCTAGGGACCAGCTCTGAGGATGAAAAGTACAAGCAAAGGCATTGCGAAGCCTCTGCTTTTTTTCTAAGATAAGAGTAAAACGTTTTGTGGTTTTTAAAATGTAGTATAGGTTTTTCTTTAGATTTTTAGATTTTCATATTATCAGTATAATGATGGAAAAATTAAAACACCCCTGCAAAATTTGTTTGTTTTTTTTTAAAAAAAGCTACTCACGATTGTTTGCCATTTGGTACAGTGTGTTTCTGACATCCTCTGAGCAAATAATTTGCTGCTTACTCTGGGTTTATAGATGAACATTATTAAGTAGTGCTTGCATTTCTTATTCAATGTTGCTATCTGGGACACAAAACTTGAAATGCTGTTAATGGCTGATTGTGCAAGTTTATGTCTTACTGATCTCTATTCTCATTAGTCATGTAGGAAGCAAGCAGGAAATTCAGAAGTAGTTCCTGCAGGTCATAACTTCTTCATCCCTCTCCACAGAGCCCTTTTTTTCTTGAAAGCAAAAATAAAATTTGATGTTTAGCATTTGTCAACAACCACTGTCAAAGGAAATAAGCGTGACCAGAAGATTGAGGGAGGTGATTCTACCCCTCTACTCTGCTCTTGTGAGAACCCACCTGGAGTATTGCATTCAGCTCTGGGGTCTCCAGTGTTAGAAAGACACAGACCTGCTTGAGCAGGTCCAGAGGAGGGCCATGGAGATGATTAGGGGGCTGGGGCACCTCTCCTCTGAAGATAGGTTGGGAGAGCTGGGGTTATTCAGCCTGAAGAAGTGAAGGCTCCAGAGAGACCTAATAGCGGCCTACAAGAAAGCTGGAGAGGGACTTTTTATAAGGCGTATAGTGACAGGGGAATGGCTTCAAACTGGAAGAGGGTAGATTTAAATTAGAAATTACGAAGAAATTCTTTACTGTGGCGGTGGTGAGATGCTGGAACAGGTTTTTCAGAGAAGCTGTGGATGCCTAATCCCTGGAAGTGTTAAAGCCCAGACTGGATGGGGCTTTGAGACCTGGCTTAGTGGAAGGTGTCCCTGCCCATGGCATGGCAGTTTGGAACTAGATGATCATTAAGACCCCTTCCAACCCAAACTGTTCCATGATACTGTGAGTCTATGAAGATTCTGTATGTTAGAAGACGGCTTATTCAAAAACAGAAGGATTATGGTCCTTTAGAAATAGTCACAATTTTGGTGAAAGTATGTATTGTATCAAATCCAAATAAAATGAATGCTGAATTCTGATAAATTATTAAAGAGTTAAGAATCTTTTCACAGGTTGAGGGGGTCATGTTGTTCAGATCGCATAAAATATCCATTCTCTATGGATGTTTGGAGGCATTCTTCATGGATGGAGAATGTCTCCAGCCTTTTCTCCATAAAATTTCTGTGTTTCATGCTTATAATTCCTAAAACTGTGTGTTTATCTCATTGGGAATGGTATTACAGTGTCCCTGGGTGTGTGACTGGGCCTGAATCTCTAGCCAAATTATTTGCTTCATCTCTTGTAGAAAAGGTTTTTGAGGCTCCCTACTGTCAGTTTTCTTGTGAAATGTGCCTACCACAGGATGGCTTGACCTCAACTCTTCAACTTAAATATCTGGATACACCAAACTTCTCAAAAATATCTTGTGTTGCATAGCAATGGGTGTCCTCTTCTTCTCTTCTCTCTTTCCTGCACTTCCACAGAATAAGAAATCTTCTTATTAACAAAAAAATAAATGCTGCATTTTTTTCCGATGACGGCACACGCTGATATTTGCTGCTGTCTTCTATCCATGCCTACTTCATGTTTGCTCTTAAAGTGCCTGATACTCTGCTTTGCTATTTTTGCTTGAAAAGTTTTTTTTATTTCTGCTTTCCTAACCTCCAGACACCTCAGTAAGTTAGTCATGCACCTGTGCTCTGCCATACTTGACCTGCTTCTGCACAAAAATTGCAGCAATTTATTGCTCTGACTGTGAGAGCTAAAGCAAAGGAAGCATCTGCTACACTGTTCGAGTGCTCTAGCAGAATATCTGGGGCATCAGCAGCTCCATGTACACTTTCGTGTGTTTACTGTCTGGGCCCTAATTTGTCCCTGCAGGTGGGATGTGTTCTCAGGGCTGCATGTACACATCTTGGAGTAGCTTGTTTTGCTATGTCCGCTCAAATAACTTTGTCTTTTTATTAAATCTATTAAAAAATATTCTTTTTGAAAAGGGGATTGCTGGAGGGCTTTAAGAACAGTTCTTAATTGTATTTAAAAATGCAGGTGCTTTAGATTTTATTATTCTCAGTGACCTAAACATGGATTTATGATACATCGCGATGATAGTGGTGTTATAGTAAGAATACAAGATTTCCAAAACCATATATGTTTAAACTCTTCCCTCTCCCTGTCCTTCTTTCTGTTCTTTTCTATTTGCCTTTTTTGGCCGTCAGATGCCAATGTCGTGTGCCAAAGACAAACACGTATTTTATCTTTTCAGGTATTTTATGCTGCCTTGGACCAAATATACCATGGGAAACATCCTCTAAAAAAGTCAACCACAGAAATTTTAAAGGAAACACAGGAGAAAGTTTATGGATTGCCATACGTACCTAATACAGTGAGTAGAAACATAGTGACTGTATAAGCTACATCTTGTCTTTGATAGCATATTAACACCTCTACCTCTCCTTGACCCTTGGCCTTCACACTCACATGCTTATTGTTCTATTACTAGGTTGAAAGACTTTCCTTTCAGCCACTTCATCCAGAGCATAGTAGGATTTTTCAGCTGAAAATCAAAATTTAATTATCGTATCCGTTTTTGTACAGGTGTAATCTTGTCATGCCGAACTCGAAACTTCCTTTTTATTTTATTTTCTTATTAAGGAAGACACTGACTACAGTACCTTGGAATGAGGGTTTATCCTGACTTTGCAAAGGACTGTTTGTAAAAGACAACAAAACACTGTGCTGCATGTTGGTGTTGGTATGTTGTCAGTGTCAGCATGTGAGAGCAAGTTGGTGTGAAGTTGGACCTGGAAGTGAGTTTTTCTTGCTGTACTGCTGTGACATTTGGCATGTCTCTTACTTAGCCTTTCATGTAGTATCTAAGAGTGCTAAAGCCTTGAGTTCTACTGAACTATGTAATTTTGATCTTCATCATGTACAATTTGTTCTGTATGTTATGTGACATCCAAAGGTGCAGTTTGCATAGATGATACTTTATGGGATTTTCTGGGCTGCCTGGATTTGAATTCCCAGCTAGAGCATGGCTCAAATCACTGTGTGACACTTTGATCAGAATAGCCAGATCCTTTCCCTGCTTTTTGCTTCTCAGGAAATGTGCTTTTCTCATTAGCAAAAGTGTGACTTTCATTCTCTGAGAAGGGTGTTAGGAAATCCATGCTTCAACCCTTTCCTTGTTGAAACTGAACTGTCTCTGCTGGCCTGGCAAAGCCAGAGAAGTGAAAGCAAGATGTCTTTGGAGTACAATGTCTGACTTCTTCACATTTTCATAAGTGTTGTTTTACTCCGTTCCTTCACAGGTGTTTATTATCCAGTGAATCAAACAGTTCCCTGCTTTGAAAGTTAGCCTTTTAAAAATAATTTTTTTTTTTTTTTTAGCTGTTACCTTCAAAAGAAAGTAACATTTTGTAATGAGCATAGCCTCAATATGTAAGGAGACTTCAAGTGAACTTTTGAATTGTCAGAAAGTCTATGTTCTTTACATTTATTTGATGTAGAAATAGTGTGTCTTGTTAAAAACCGTAATACAATTTAAATTTCAGTAAAACTTAGTGAAAAATTACATTAGAAGAATGTTAGTGCTCTGTAGAGTAATTAATGTCTGTAATTTGGCTTGCTGTCTGTTGCTGCTTTTTCTTCCAAACTTAAGATATGTTTGCAGTTTAATTTACAGTCTGGATAAAAAAAATAAATATCTTGAAAGTAAAAACTGTTTTAAGTCAAAAGGGTATATTCATCTTCCTTTCATTTAATTTCAGAGCTAGACAGTGAAATATGGTAAAACAGGCCTCATCTGTCGTTTGACTGTCAGAGAAAACAAAGTATTTTGATTATTTGGATTTTAGCTGCTCTCTATAGCTTGAAATTCAATTATGAAGTGAAGTCAGGCTCGTATATCTTCAGTTAGTGGTGTTGGGCAAAAGTAATTTTTTCTTAGTGAAGATCTTAACTACTTTAATGTGTCTGTCAGGGCTGCACAAGCATCCATTATTATCTCCTCCTGATAAACCTTAATTCCCTCTTACTGCTCTTGACAGGCAGGTAAACTCAGTAACTAACCACTGAATGTACTTGGGCTTCAGTCTCATTGCACAGACTCATTTTCTGAAGCAAAGCCACAGCATATATATCTTCAGCAGATGAATTTCTGTCTTTCTGAGACAAAGCTTAGAAAATCGGACAATTCATACTCATCTTTTTGTTATAGTACTTTCAAAAGGAGGCACATAAACTACTCTTAATAAGTAAATGCTGCTGTGCCCATGTGGTGATACCTCTTTTAAGGTAAACCAAAGCATCCTCCACAAATATCATGTCTTAGGTTCCAACAGCAGGAGGGCTAGTGGGAAGAAAATCCTGTCAAAGTCTGTATTTGCCATTCAGATGGGTTTTACAAGCACTGGGTCAGTTAGCGCTGCGTGCAGTAGTATTTACATTGGCCACAATGACACAGACAGTCACAGAAGTCAGTGCCACATGCAAGGCAGAAAGGAGGAATGGAGCAGACTGTAGACAGAGAGAAGCACAGAGAAACAGCACTCCGCCAGACTTTGTTTTCCTGAAGAATGCAAATCTCAATTTTTGGCTGTCCATTGCTTAAGTACACAGGATTTGCTGCTGGCTCCTGGAGCATGAAATTCCATGGGGAGTTCTTTGCACTATTACTGAATGCAGAAGCTGACAACTGCCAGGCAGGGGGCAAGGAAATATATCTGCCTGTTTTTGTAGTGTCTGGCAGTTTTGTTGCCAGAGGAGATTTGTGTTACTGAGTTTGGAAAATGAATAGAAATTTTGCACAGGCTGGATTCTTGAGTCCTTGTGATGCCTTTAAAAAGTATCAGTCTTCCTTTTGACTCTTCTAAGAAAGCAAGATAAAACAAATCGTAATGACCACATATTTTCTTTCCATTTCTTCCTGAACGTGCTTGGTGCCAAAATCTGTGCATTGTGGGGAATTCAGTACTCTGCTCTTGCTTCAGCCTTTTTTTCAAACCATACCTTATTTCTCATCTCTTGTGATGCCGGTTTCCATTTCCTGCTGCCTGCCTGGCAACTGATAGCACTGTCTGCTTTTAGAGTATCTCCCCATGTCTCTTCTACCTTTGTCTCCAGGATGCCCAGAGAGACTTTTTAAAAAGTATCAGGTGACCCTTTGATCAACCTGAGACGTGATCAAAGTTTCTCCCGATATTCTGTTGCTTAGTCCCCAGCCTGTCCCCCAAGTTCAGACTTGAAAACTACTTTCCTTTGAGACAGTCATCAAAACTTAATGATATCCCATTGTTAGTCCTGCGCCAAACATAACAATTCCTATCTCCTGCTCTAGGTTTCAGTTCAACATCGTAACAAAATAGGAGACATGGGGTAAATGGCCGATGCAGTGATAGTGGAGTTTGCAGCCTCCTGCAGTTACAGGAAGGAGCTCCCAAGAGTGTAGCGGTTTTACCATCAACAACAGCTGTCCAAATCATCATACCTGAATTTTCTTTGTGAAGTATTGAATTAGTTTGAATTATTGATTCATATTTCCAAACATATTATGAACTTACATATTCATTGTCTGTCCATCATAGTAACTTTTCTTTATTTTAATCTGAAAGTTTTGTGGGAGATGCTGATTTGAGTTCTGACTGTGAGGAAAAATGGTTTTGAAGAGTGAGGCACAGGGAATCTGTGTGCTTTTTTAGATCACTGCCAAGTAGTCCCTTTTGTATTTTTCAAAATTGCATGGCTTTCCAGTAAGCTTTTCTTCCAGAAACAGAATAATTTCTTGTGTGGTACTTGAGTACAAAGTACAATGTTGGAATTAGCCCACATACATCATTATAATTACATTTGATAGGAAGAAACGTGTTGGTATGTAGGGAGCCTTTTGATATTTTTTGGAACACTAAGTATTTTCCAATATACCTTTTTGCTCTAGCATGTTAAGTACATATTAGTTCAGAAGAACCACCTCTACCGGTGGCCTAAAATTTAGATCAGGTTATAGGCTTAAATACGCTTCTATGCTTTTGCCCAGAGTGCAGGTTTCTTTGGTAGCATGAAAACTTCTTAATGGCCTATGATTGCTGGTGCTTGGAGAGACCAAAACACCTGTGAGACCAACTGTGTTAGCCAGCCAGGTTTGCCAAGAGAAAACAGGGCAGGTATTGTTAGAGATGCACCATTTTTCATACATTTCTTCCCTCTAGGGTATCACCAATGTAATTGTTAGTCTTTCTTCTTCCTGCAGCTGGGGAGACTCTGCCCAGACAGGGATCCTGACCTCAGAAGGCTCCACCTGGGTCCGTGTCTTAACTTGCTGGGATTGTGTCTGTCATGTTCCCAACAAAGGAAATCAATGGAGGAGATGCAACCTAACTTTTGGAGTGCTTGCCCTGGGAGGCTGTCAGGGACTGCAGAAGATGTGTCTTGCCGTGGGTGCTGAAAATATAAGGATTTCATTAACAGGGCACATATAACGGAGGAATAACAGGATACATCTGGGAGGTCAGTCAGCTGAAGAGGAGTTGGTATCACTAGCTGGAGAGAACTAACTTCTCTGCAGAGAGAAGGTAGATTCTACATCACACGTTGTCACCATGTGCTTGAGACTCTTTTTTTATTTTGTTGAAGACCACTTGAGAGCAAAAGAGCAGCTATATGCCTCTTTTGCCTTTCAGTCTCTACAGAGGGATCTGGACAGGCTGGATCAGTGGGCCAAGGCCACTGGTATGAGGTTCAAGAAAGCCAGGTGCCGGGTTCCATACTTGGGTTACAAAAACGCCATGCAACGCTACAGGCTTGGGGAAAGAGCAGCTGGAAAGCTGTCTGTCCGAAAAGGAGCTGGGGGTGTTGGTCAACAGCCACCTGAACATAAGCCATCAGTGTGCCCAGGTGGTCAGGAAGACAAACGGCATCCTGGCCTGTATCAAAAACAGCGTGTCCAGCAGGAGAAGTGATTGTGCCCCTGTACTCAACACTGGTGAGGCCACACCTTGAGTACTGTGTTCACTTTTGAGCCCCTCACTACAAGGGGGATATTGAGATGCTGGAGCATGTCCAAAGAAGGGCAACAAAGCTGATGAAGGATCTAGAGAACAAGTCTTATGAGGAGCAGATGAGGGAACTGGTGTTGTTTACCCTGTAGAAAAGAAGGTTCAGAGGAGACCTCCTCGCTGCCTGAATGGAGGTTGTAGCTGGGTGAGGCTTGGTCTCTTGTCCCAAGTAACAAGTGATAGGACAAGAGGAAGTGACCTGAATTTGTGCCAGGGGAGGTTTAGGTTGGATATTAAGAAAAATTTCTTCACCAAAAGAGTTGTAAAGCACTGGAACAGGCTGCCCAGGAAGGAGGTGGAGTCACAATCCCTGGAGGTATTTAAGAATTTGTGTAGATGTGGCACTTAGGGACATGGTTTAGTGGTGACCTGGTAGTGCTGGGTTAATGATTGGACTTGATGATCTTAAAGGTCTCTTCCAGTCAAAATGTTACTATGATTCTTAGGCATCTGAAGCGACCTGACCTCATGCTTAGCTGTATTAGGTAATCCAGAGGCAAACAATGTGGTTTCTGAAGTTCTCTATCACAGTCTTGTACTGATCATGATTGCTCTGAGTAGTGGTGCCACAGTGAAGAGGAGAGTATTGTTTTTAACAGGCCTGTTCCTCAGCCTGCTGAGAGCTGACTGGCAGTTTGATTGAAGTATCTTGTCATTGAATCTGCCACCCATGGTGTTGTGGCATCAGTGGTCTTAGGATTCCTTGTTAGGTCTTTGGAGTGACTACTAATGTGTAGTTTTAACTGGTCCTGTAAAACATTTCAGGTGACTATCAGTAACATCATATAAAAGAAAACACAGTCAGACTGGGCAAATGATGAGGCAGCCGTCTTAAAATAAATAGGTGATAACCCTTAGCCTCTGAAGGTAAAAGTGGTTTTGAATTCTGAAAAATTTACTCATGTGGTGAACATAAATCTTGAAATTATTGGTAAGTCTAAGAAGTGGCTGCCTATTAAATTTTAAGCTGTGATTTCACTTAACATTTATTTTATCTAAAATCTTCCCAAATTTGTCTTACATTTATTAAGTTAAACTAATATAACCTTAGAACCTGACCAAAACTAAAGCTAAGTGAAATGAAAAAGAACAGGTAAAAGGTGTAACTGGTGCTGTTGGCCAATGACCAATATTGAGTTGAGGATGAGGGAATAAAATTTATGGTGCTAATAAATAAGATGTTGAAAAGAACTGAGTGAGAGAAAAAGCCTCTACATTAGAGTATCTGAGAAAAGGAGGTTATAAGGAAAGTAGAAACTGTATGAAAGTGTGAAAAACAGAAGACAGGATAAGCTCTAGTGAGCCAAAAGCAAAGTTGTGGAAGATTTGAGCAGCTTAGAAACTGACACCAGACTCCTGCAATGTAGACACCTTCCAACCTTTGCTTGTTTGTGGAGTGGTGTGTCCACTATTCCTGGTGGAACACTTAAAATATTATAATGACTCATGGAATCATAGAATAGGATCATAGAATGGCTTGGGTTGCAAGGGACCTTAAAGGTCTCTAGTTCCAACCCCCCATGCCACGAACAGAGACACCTCCACTAGACCAGGTTGCTCAGAGTCTCAGCCAGCCTGGTCTTGAACACTTCCAGGGATGAGGTGTCCACAACTTCTCTGGGCAACCTGTTTCAGTGTCTCACCACCCTCATAGTAAAGAACTTCTTTCTAATGTCTAGTCTGAATCTATCCTGCTCTAGTTTAAAACCATTGCCCCTTGTCCTGTCACCACATGCCCTTATGAAAAGTCCCTCTCCAGCTTTCCTGTAGGCCTCCTTCAGATACTGGAAGGCCACTATAAGGTCTCCCCAGAGCCTTCTCTTCTCCAGACTGAACAGACCTAACTCCCTCAGCCTGTCCTCATACGAGAGGTGCTCCAGCCCTCTGGTAATCTTTGTGGCCCTCCTCTGGACTCTCTCCAACAAATTCATGTCTTTCTTGGGTTGGGGGCTCCAGGGCTGGACGCAGTACTACAGGTGAAGTCACACCAGAACAAAGTAAAGGGGCAGAATCACCTCCCTTGACCTACTGGCCATGGGTTTTTTGATGCAGTCCAGGATATCCGACTGTATTCAGCATTGGTGTGGCCTCACCTTGAGTATGGTGTGCAGTTCTGGGTCCAGTTCTGTACGATTTAAGAAGGATATGAAGGTCCTTGAATGTGTCCAGAGGAGGGCAAAAAGCTGGTAAAATAACTGGAAGGAATATCCTACGAGGAACAGCTGAGGTCTCTGGACTTGTCTAGCTTGGAAAAAAAGGAAGCTAAGGGGTATCCTCATTGCTCTCCACAGCTTCCTGAGGAGGAGAAATGGAGAGGGAGATGCCGAGCTCTTCTCCCTGGTATGCAGTGACAGGATGTCTCTCTTTACTGAGAGAATTGTCAAAGACCGGAACGGGTTTCCAGAGAGGTGGTTGATGCCCCAAGCCTGTCAGTGTTTAAGAGGCATTTGGGCAATGCCCTGTCAACACGCTTTAACTTCTGGTCAGCCCTGATTTGGTCACGGAGTTGGACTAGATGATTGTTGTAGATCCTTTCCAACTGAAATAATCTATTCTACACTAGTTTGCATTAGGAAATCAATTGAATTGCGTAAGTATTTAAAGAAAATAAATGCCATAAGAGCGTGGGTTTTTTTCATGGAATACTCTTAAAGAAAATACCTGGATTTTAATATATTTCAGTGTTTGGTGTTGGGGACTTAGTGATGAGTAATGTTGTGTCCTGTAGTAGGTGTCTACCTCTTGAAAAGTTGTAGAAAAACTGGAAGAAATACAGAGAAGTGATCTTGTAAAGATGATAGATTTGGAAACATGAGCTATGAGGAAAGTTGAGGATATGGAGTTTATTTGTCTAGCAAAGACAAGATTATATGGGCACTCATGAGCATGTTCTGGTATTGACAACCTTTATGAAAAAAAATACGATTGGAATTGAGACTGTGATTGTTTTTTCTTAGGAGTGAGCAGATAGTAGAAAGGAAAAAGGGTGTAATTTACGGCAGACGTGATTATGGTTAGTACCTAATCTTTTAAACCCTTGTTAGTCTTTTCCCTCATTTGTTGAAGAGGGAAGCAGACACTCAGTAGGTCTTCCATCTCCCTTACAGGGGGGTTTAAAGAAACCACCGTTGCAGATCACAGAGACGTACGTTCCATAGTAGAGGCAGAGAGCCTTCATAGAAGATCGCTTTTACACTTTTTCTCTCTCTTCAGTTACTTGAAGAGGCACTGATGTTGCCCATACTCCACTTCCTGGAGAGTTTTGAAGAGAGATGAAGTCGTATGTCATTACTCAACCTCTTGAAGTTTGTGTAACCCCTTCAAAGTAATTTTTTACCTTGCCGTGCTGGAAACTAAAGTTGTTTACAAGAAGTGCAAATCCCTGGATTAGTTTTCATATGAACCTTCTTAAAAGTATACTATAAAATCAAATTGAAGAACCTGGGTCTCGAGAAAAGATTAATAAAGGAGTGCACAGTGAACTCTGGGGAAGTGATAGTTTTATAAATAATTCATAGCTAAAAGCCATTTCGAAAAGATTGGTGTCCTGCTGAGGTCAGTATTAAAGTAGGTGATGGGACTTTCAAAAGCTCTTAAAGTCACCTTTCAAGGTTTGTTTAGGTTTCTGTCTTTCTGGAGTTGAGTTCATTTTATAATAAAGAAAATGCTGATAGCAAATACTGTGAAGATTTGTTTTCTGGTGGTAACATGACACTATTCACTGGGCAACTATCTACAGCAGCAGAGTGTTTACAGATATCATAAGATATGAAGCACTTTTAAGGAAATTCTTTTTGCAAACGTTAACCCTGTGAAACTCAAACATACTTTAGTGGTAGTGTTTACCATGTAGGAGAGCATTTTAAGGAACAGTGCAGGAAGTAGTGGCATACTTTTCCTGGTAACATCTCGAAATAA
Organism: Baryphthengus martii; assembly: GCA_013396935.1. Taxonomy (NCBI): domain Eukaryota; kingdom Metazoa; phylum Chordata; class Aves; order Coraciiformes; family Momotidae; genus Baryphthengus; species Baryphthengus martii. Next base: position 7,359 of record VWZK01020463.1, on the reverse strand, counting down.
CTGTATGTGCTTTAGACAGATCTTAGATATATATATAAACACAGATTGCTTTGTTTAGTTTTACATAATTCTGTTCGCACAGTTCACATGTCCTTTTCTTTCCCCAGGACTGCAGTGCTGGAGCTATATTTGATAATGATAGATACAACTGAGTCTGTCATTGCCGTAAATACAGGCTGGAGGGCCTGAAACGAACTAGTGTTCAAATGTAGTGGGAGATTGTTCTTTCTATGCAGACAAAACAGAAAAGAACTGGAGAGACAAGCTGCTATCACTCTCGCTTAATAGGAGGTGGCGGTTACACTGAGGCGGGGCAGGGGGAAGTAATTTCTTCAAATTCACACTGCAGTTTGTGGCTGATTCAGGATTAGAATCATGATCCCCTAAATCCCTGTCTCAAATGGCTCTGTCATAAAAATAATAAATGAGCATTGATGTAAAACAGTAGCTGTTTCATCTTCCAGTGTAGATACAGATAATTTACATGATTAAGTTTTACTGGCAATTGTATTTTGCAGTTACAATGCTGCTTAAAATATTTCTCTTTTTTTGTAAGAACTTATCTTAAGCAGCATTCATGATGTTTGTTTTCAAAGAATAGGCTAATAATTAAAATCAGATTTAACTGGTACAGCAGAATAAAAACCTTGGGCTTCAGTGTGAGTTTGTATCCAAAGGAAACTATGATGATCTGACCCTAGTTATGTCAGGTTTGTGAATCTTTAAAGCTCAGGCAGTAAAAGAAACTATTAATTGGTAAAAGAATAAGGGGGGTAGATGTGTGTGTTGCATATGTATGTGTGTGGAGTTATGTGTTACCACATGAAGGACTTGTTTGGAAATTGATCGTTTCTTATATTTTACTTTAAAGACTAGTTACAATGTTTACAAGTAACACTGTCTTTCAACTTGTAAAATAAGGCCAGTTCAAATGACACAATATGGAATCAATTTTCGTATCTCTGGGTCTTTTCATCCAGGTTTTAGGGACAGTGGAGCAATGCACATCATGCATACAGCTTTTTGATGTCGATATTCTTTGTTATCTATCTCCCGTGTTGCCCTTCCCTTGGTCACTTTGTAAGGAGGATAGAAGAGAATGAAGAGTAAATAGTTTTAAACGATTTTGCTGTAAGCAGCTCAAATGCATTAAAAGTTTAAAAATGAAATATTTTTCTTTAATTTAAGTAATTCGAAGACCATATGGTACATATCTAGAGTCACTTAAGTGGTTAATTGCATGTTAAATTCCTTTCCTCTTCCCTAGTGTAAACAACTGTAAAAATATTTACATTCCCTGCCTTGCTAGATTTATTTATCATTTTATAATAAAAACACAGAAGTGTTATAAATTGAAATCTTAATCTCTTGCTTGACTCACTTTCTAAAATGTCAGCAGTGTCTCTGGGTTGGTTTACTTTGTGCACTCTCTCACTCCTAACACAAAAATGCACGACGCTGAAAAACTGAAGAGTATTGATGTTAAGCAAGTTAGGGGTGCAGCACAAAATGTGGTTTCTTGAAATTAGCTTTCTGTTATTCTAAAGAAGATTAGAAGCTGCAGCAAAGGAAGTGGCTTTAAAGTTTTTTATTGGATTTTTTTATTATTGTGAAACTCCAGAATGATGGTGATGTAATTCTATAAAACTTAGAGGGGCTCGGGCCAAAAACACGGAAAGTAAGTTGACCGAGCAAGCCACAGCAGACCTATGGAGAGAGTTGTTGCTGCCAGTCTGTGAGTGCTCTAGCTTTTCCCCACAAGTTGCTGCTGGCACAAACGCTTTGCAAACTCTGCACTCCAAAACTCATTAAACTGTTTCTTCAAGTGAGAATGAATTGAGGATGTCTTCAAAGCATGCTGTAAACTTATGTAACAAACTAATGCAATAAGGGAAAATGTTCTGTGGTTTGTCTCAGAACAAAAGAGTGAATTCTTTAAGCCACAAAGCATATGTGAAAATCCTTTTCTCATTTCGTAAATGAGTAGTTTAAACAGAAAAGTGGGAGAATAAATTCTGATATGCAACTATTTGGGCTCCCCAAAATAAGTGCACCCAGTGGCAGAGCTTGTGTTTCAGAGCCTGGCTGCTACAGCCTGGGCTTCTGCTAGCAGTGCTGGGCTGCTTGCTCCCGTTACTTTGTGGGGACTATAAAACAATAGGAGCCTTACCAGGAAGCTTCTCAGCTTGTGTAACTGCAGGGTCAGTTATTCTGGGAAAAGGAGCATAGATACAGTTCAGAGAAGGGCATTTAATTCAAGTAGTTTAGCACACTAATTCTGGGAGTCACTGTAATGAGTGAATGAGACTGAAGTTTTCTGTATGTGATGTGGCAGCTCCATGCTGTGAAATCTCTTGAGCATCTCCCTTGAATTTTGAGGAAAGTGGTCTGGGACAGAATACAGGTGTGAAGAGCATGAAAAAGTAAGGTGAAATCAAAGGAAAAAAGTAAGACCAGATCTCCTGGTCATCAGATAATACAGTTTTTTCTTTTGCTAAAAGCACTTTTTCCCTCTGATATTTTAAAATGCTGCACACACAGCTGGTCCATCAGACTGGGAAACTTGCTAAGCTAAACGTGGAGCATCCCTTCGATCGCACCCAGCAGTAAATTCACCTTTTCTTTGAAAAATGGCTTCATAGTTCTTGACCTGTAACCTGCAGCTCTTTAAGTACCACCTCCAGCTCCTGCTGTATAAGTGACTGACATAATGCCAAGAAAACATTGCCTGTGCTAACTTTCAGTGTGCTTGTTTGCATGCCAGAGCGATGGCCTGGATATCCACTAGCCCTGATGAACCTTGGTCTCAGCAGAGGGAAGTAGCCTGTACTGATTTCTGCACTAATCGCGATTCTCTTCTGGCACCAGAGTTACCAGACCCTGGAGCTTCTTCATGACTCTCAGGAGTTTTCCACCCATGCTAACAGCTAAGTTCAAGGGCATTAGGAACAATAATACTATGTCAGTGCCAGACCCAGGAGTTCTCCACCCAGTAGCCCCTGAAGGAGATAAGTTGGCTGCTCCTCTATTGTGTTTCCTGCCAGAATAAGAACTTAATTAAGAAGAGGAAAGGCACCAAATATCATTTCCATCAACCATTGTTCCTCGTGGAAACTATTCAACAACTTGCTCACTTGTGTAATTACTGTAGCACACATTTTGTAATTACAAGACTTAAATGACAAAAATACTTTTCTTAATTCAGTGTTAGGTCTTTTCAGGTTCTTGCTTGTGTTTTTTATCTTCAGGTGCAAAGTAAAATGGGTTTAAGTGTACTTTGAAGTAACTGAAGTCACAGCAGAAACTATTGGAGGAGCACTTTGAAAAGTCCAAGCGCTAGTCAAGAGTTTCTGTAGTTTGTTGGGGTTTTTTTTGTTTCCAAAAGATGGAGTAGGATTTTGTAGCACTGATTCCATGTCGTTAGTAGAACTCCATGGAACTCAAACAAAAGCTAGGTTAGTATATATTAAGCTATATATGAAGTTCTTTTCTTTCGATTTTGTTTTTAGAATCACATCGACCTTTTTATACTAGGTTATTTTTGTGTTAATCTTAACAGTTCTAAATTTAGAATTTGAACAAATGAATCACAAGTTAGTTTATGTAGTCTTTAAAACAGTTTAATTTAACTGATCCTACCATATTGTTAAAATGAATGAAGTGGCTTAACTTTTAAATAGAAGATAGAAGTTGTAGTAAATTATTCAGATTTTCGTAGAGCAGTAGTCCTATTCTCTCCAAAGATGACAGAATAAGTACTTCATATAGGAAGGCTGTATGACTAGTTTGGGCAAGACACCTATTTTATTGCAGGTAGCCTTATTGTAGCTAAAGTAAATTGAATTGAATCTTAGTCTAAAAATGTATCCTACAAGGACTTTAAAAAAAATTCCTGCTAAGGTGTAAGAATACAATAGGATCATTGAGGTATTTTTCTTTGTTACACGATGGGATGGAAAGCCATTGCACATCTAACTTTAGAAATATTTCAGACATGATTATAAGAGAAGATTGATCATGTTGACGGAAAAAAAGTCCCTGTTAATAACAGCAGTGAATCAGTCCCACACTTTTATTTCAGTCTGTTGTGCTGGATAAAAAGGAGGCATGAACGTGACCTGTGGATGACATACTATCATAACCCATGGGCTATGCTGTAAAATGTACTGTTTTATAAACTCCTGGAATGGGTTCATGGAACTTTCTGAAGTAGGTGTTTGCTCAGTCTTCATTAACTTTCTACCTGCTTACCAAAAATATGACATTTGATAAGGAGAGTGCCCTAGTTCTACATCAGTCTAGCCTTTACCCTTTCCAAAAGGGAAATTGATATGCCTTTTGTTTTTTGGGTTTTTTTAATATGTAGAAATCATACAGCATTGGAAATAAAACAAGAAATCTAGTCATTTTACATCTATAGCAAATTTTATTAAAATTAATTTTTATGCTAAAAGTTTTAAATACATTTACAGTGATGCGCTTGGTTTTTATTGACCATAGAACTTCTTTTAAAAAGAATATTAGCCTACATATTCTTGGGCTTTTTCAACATTTTATTGCCTAGATCATAATCTTGTCTGTATGAAGTAGGAAGAGTTTTTTAATGCAGGCAGGTAGCTCCTTGTGAATTAGGGTAGAGGATGTGTCTTAATGTTTAATTATTTGTTTACAGGTAGCTAAGTCCCGTTTTGGAAACTTAATTGCTAGACCAGCATAGAATCAGAAAATGTACTTGTGTAATGTAATAGATACTGGGTAATGGTGTAATAATGAAGATTAGGAGTTTCTGATCAGAAACTTTGTGTGAGGACTGAGAAAAAAGTAGTGGCAGGGAATCACAGAATCATAGACTGGTTTGAGTTAGAAGGGACCATAACAACCATCTAGTTCCAACCTCTCTGCCATGGGTAGGGGCACCTTCCACTAGACCGGGTCTCAAAGCTCCATGCAGCCTGGAGTTGAATACTTCTAGGGAGGGGGCATCCACAACCTTCAGAATGATGACATGCTAGAGTTATTCGTACTCCAGAGCGAGGAAAGTCTGTACTGGTTTAAAAAAAAAAAAAAAAGAATATAGGCTTGAAACTTCACTAGAGAATAGTAGTGTTTATAATCAGATTTCCTTGACTGCTCTTTGCAATAGGAAAACCAGTCCTAGCTGCAGTATGCCTTTGAAGATGGTGCTCATATTATGTAACTTGAGCTATCTAAAAATATGTTCCTTATGTATTGCAATGAAGGAAGAGAAAGTCATCTATACCTTATCTGTCTTAGGCATCTATCTTAAAATGGATTGACTCATCCTCTGGTTTTGTTTCCTTTTTTGGATAGTGTCCTGTTGCCAGTGAATTTTTGAATTCTCAACTTTATTGAATTGGAGAGCCTCCCCAAGTGCACAGAGAGAGATGAGCAGTGTCTTTCCATGGTCTTTCTATATCCTGTCCTTTTCTCAAGGGAAGAAATTTCAAGTTTCTTATGTGTGTTATCAAAGATGAGGTCAAGCAATGTCTCATATTTGAACGGAGGTTACTAAGGCCTCTTCTAGGTGCAGACTCTGAAACAAGCTTTTGGTCTTGGCAAGGTTGCTGAGAAGATGGTATTTTCTCCTTGCTTACCTGTGATAGTTTCAACAAACCTGATGAATGGGATAGTTGATCATCCTGGAAGGGCAGACAAGGTTTTTTGGACGCAGGCCTTTAAATGCTAGAGTATTTCATGTGAACAATGTAATCTGAGCTGTTGAGGAAGACATTACAGCTTATACAATGCATTAAAATAATTCCTTTCTGATGGGAGAGGTAGCAGTATTCTTCCCTATGTCAAGCTCATAGAGATTATTTTTGTTTGTAGGAGAAAAAGCAACTTGGATTTTTCACTGAAATGATCTGTTTAGAAATTACATAACATTCTAAATATCTGAAACCAATTAATCAGTAAAGCTTCCCACATTCCTGAGAGAGTTGTACTTTCAAGTTGAAACTTTTAATCCTAACTTTGAAAACATACTATACAATAAAATAAAAACTGACATGTTTTCCTTCACAATCTTCTAAAAATGTAGACTCTCTGATCTGTTTCAAAATATGCTTTTAGTCTAGTGATTGTGGTTATAATTAAGGGACTAGTTAAAAAAACTGTAGCTATAAAGTATAAACACGGCAACCACAGTACTTTTCAGAGAAACTGGAAAGTCTGTATCCAAGCTGAATGTTTTTACATACTTACATTACAATGAGATATGGTACAGTTGGTGTTTACTTTAAAGTAAATGAAAAAAAAATTAAAAAAATTAATCATTCTGAAGAATCTACATCATGCATAAAGACGCACAGGAAAACTGAAGACTGGAGACATTTTTTCATCTCCTTTAGCTTTGCTACTCCTACTTGAAACTAGTTGTGTAGGCTATCCGTAGAGGCTGAATTGCTCACCCATGGCAAATTCCATCTGTTTTGAACACCTGTCTTAGGGTGGAGATAACCATCTTGTTAAAAATAAATTTTGAATGGCTGAATTATAGCTAACTTTGAGAACTTTCTTTGTAAGTGTTGCTCAGAAAAATAAGCTAACAACTTTCATCTTTAGCTGTTCACAATGATCTAGACTATAGGTCACTGCTTGCTACTTTTTTAAGGTTAAAAGACTGATTAAAAGCCAAAGAATTCCTTTTTCCACCTTCTCAGCTGGTCATTTTTTTTAACATACACATACATCTTTGACTTGGCTAATGGAGAAAAAGATGATGATCAGCACTTTCTTGAATAAAGTAACAGTTTATTTCAGCTGTCAAGAGTCAGGAGATTGTCTCTTACAGTGTGATAAAGAATCACAGTCAAATAGTTCTGGAAAATTGCTAATGCCCCTTCACTTTTCTGCTTGGCTTCTCAAAATTTCAGCCATTGACTCTGGGATAAGAAAAAACACCTGACAGCCCATGGATTTAAATTTAAAACATCTATTATACTACTTTATTGTTTATCTTCTAGTTCATATTTGAGTCTATTTTTTATAGTACCTACAAAAATCTTGACAACAGACATATCACAAGAATGTTAAGATCTTCAAATGTGGGTAGGAGGACAAATAAGATAGAGGACTTGCCTCCTCTTTGGTTTCCTCAGAGGGCTGAAAGGCCAGAGTAAGTTTCTCACTTCTTCTTCTATGCATTCATCCATCTTCCGTTCAGAAAATATGCTCAAATCTATTGAGAAACTGTCTTTTCAGCTTGGATCTGCTTGCCTTTCCACATTGCACCAGAAAGGTGATGAAATCTTCATCTTTGGAAATACTGAGACGGAGGCCTGAGAAGCCTCATCAAAGTTGTCTCTGACGAGCATCCATATGCTGGTTTAAATATTT
>VWZK01020460.1:49903-73788 GCA_013396935.1 Baryphthengus martii | reverse complement strand
CCCTCCCCCTTTCCCCCGGCCCCCCCCACCCCAAGTAATGTCTTATGAGGTCATGGCGCACTGGGTGTTTCCGTCCGATATCAGCAGCGATGTAGGCTCCTGCGTTTGGAAGCATTTTGAAATTTTCTGGTGGCTCATGAGTTGGCCTGGTTGTTACTGCTCTATATATATATTTTTATTTTTTTTTAATTATTATTGGTTTTGCTTTCTTCATTTTTCCGTTTCCACAAAAGGCAAATAAGTGATGATTCTGGAGTCCCAAAACAAGCTCAGTTGTGGTCTTGCAGGGTCTGTTGTCAGAGGTCAGGGATCCAAGCAACTCTTAAGTTTAATCTAAAACCACAGAAACCTGTAGTGGACAGCCCAGGCAGGGAAGCAGAAACCAATGGTCAGACTATATCCTGGGTCTTTGACACCTCTAGAGTTTATGATCCTGATCTGGATAATTTTGACGCCAGTGGATTCAGTTGAGTAAGTCTTGACTTGCATGAATGATAAATCAGAATTGGTCTCTGGGTTTTTTTAGGTTGCTGTGAATGTCTTCTTTTTTTGTTTTCTTTTTTTTTTTTTTTTAAACTCCAAAACTTGGTCTTAGGAAAGAAACTAGAGCTTTGTGAAGGATCTTTTCTTCCAAAAATACAACTGAATAAAAAGACATACACTGCAGTTGGGTTTCTTTTAAATACTCAGGGCTGAAAGACACAGGTTTTTCTTTATTTCATTTTTTTTTATTATTTCAATAATGGGGAAAAATGAATTCCTTAAAGCAATGCAGCTGAACAGTTTGTCCTGCTTAAATGCATGCTTTTAATTTCAATTATGTAAGGCACCTTGCAGTGTTAGCAAAATGTCTCTTTGTTAGCTATATGTGTATCGCCATGGGAAATTACCAAACTGTCACAAGACTTGCTGATTAAAGAATAGCCTGCCAGAGTGTGTGTGCCTTTGCCCAGTGTGACTCTTAGGTATTAGGCTAAGGAAAACAGTTTAACAAAATGTAGTGTGAATCATTCCTGATAAGTGAATAAAGCATTGTGACCAAGCAATCAGATTATTCACTTATCAGGAATCGACTGTACTGATAGTTTGCCTGATTGTTTTTGTTCCTCATCTCTGTTGTAGTTTCACTACTTTGCTGTGTTCTGTTTTTTCTCTCATGCTCTTAGCAAAATCACTGGGAATATCCCTTCGTGTGATCATGAAACATGCTACTGAGTAACAAATAAAAAAAAAAAAATTAAAATATAAAAATGGTATCTTAACAAAATCTATGCACTTGCTATCAGGAACACAATACTGGATGTGTCTTATATATATTGAACTATAATAGTATTCGATTTCTTAAATAAAGCTTAAGAAAGGATTCTGTTGTCTGTAAAATTTTATGAGCATTAAATGAAAAGAAAACAAACCATGTTTCTAGGGTTGGGCGCTTTTTGTTTTATGAAATCTTACTGGGTACACGGTCTTTAACTGTGCCCAGGCAAATGTTCTATAATTCGCTTGATATTTCATTAATAACAGAAGCCTTGAAAATTAGACTCTACTGGAGTGTGTGGGGAGAAAAAGTCTTACCATTCAGTGACTCGCAGGAAAAGATACTAAAATGCAGACATTTCTATCTTTTTCTGTATCTGCAAAAGCAAATGTGCCTGCCTTTGCACTAAAATTCAAGAAATAGCTAAAATATGTGAATCAGAAAATGTAATGAAACAATGCTATATTTCTTTCATAAATAATACTCTACTTCTTTTTGGTATGTGACTTTTTTTCCACCTGGTTCGATATAAGTTTAGAATTAATAAAACAAACAACAACAAAAAAAAAGAAACGCTGTATGCTCAAAATCACAGATTCAACACTGGAGGTCAAAGCATCTTTTTGCGGAAGATGTGTGACTTACTGTACGTTTCCTGTATCTGAGCCTTCTGTTAGGAAAACATTTGCACATTAAGACCCACGAAGTTAATGGGAATCAAATAGCTAAAACTGTTGAGTGCACTGAAAAATTTATTCCTTCAATGGCTGTACATTTGCCACAAAATTGTAGGTTTTGAACAAATAGATTTTTGTGGAAACGCCCGTACTTCTTGTATTTAGCAAACTTTCAGTAATGTCAGCCTTTGGCAGAAAGATCCAGGAGAGTGCTGGGGGTTGCTTTCTTTTTTTCTTTTGAACTGCATTACTGCCTCACTTTTCATATGCCATTATACTATCTGAAAAAAAAAAAAAAAAAAAAAATTAAATTGTGGAAATATATCTGCTGCTTGTATCATTCTCCTCTATTCATACGTATTTAGTAAACATTACTGAGCTCAACATCCAGCGGCCAGGTTTGTTAGACTTGTAAGCCCAAAATTCTGCTCCGCCAGAGAGTCCGTGGAAAGAGGGGCTGCGAGATGGTCCTGTCCATCCCACGTCTGCACAGAGCTCAGATGGAGACCCAGCCCTAGTTCTCAGGGGCTACTCATGTAACACAAATATTAAGTAATAGCAACAATTAGCTCATATTTGTATTCCCTCTGATTTTCCTCATTAGCAGACTTTCTTTTTTTCCATGAAAGGGAGCTGGAAAGTTACAGTCATTTTCTGAATCGTTCGCCCCTGTTGATAACCTAATTGTTTTACATGAATGCTGGTATTTCCCTCTCACACATTTGTATCTATCAGCTAAATCAGCAGTAAAGGAAACTCTTCTGGGATACATTCCTATATCAATTAGCGAGGATTTATGCTCCAAAGCACCATTAACATTAACGGGAGTGGTTGCTCTTTAGCATAAACAGTTGGTGATAGGTCTGGTGGACATTATTTCATAAACAAAGAAGCATTTGAATCTTGGAGACTTGTTTCCTGAAGACATTGCTTCAGGGAGTGATGTCCCAGTCTCCCAGGCTGCTCTAGGGATAGCTCACTTGCAGGATGTGCATAAATTGTTGAGTTCCCAGCAAAATGAGACAGCATTGGTTGGAAAGTAGGCTAACTTCTAGTACAAAGTTTTGCTGTCGTTTTTCCCTTCTGAAAAAACTGCCTTGAGAACACACCAGGCAAGATTTTCAGCATTCTCTCACATCCCTTTGACTAATGACTTGAAAAATTTCACTCTTGCCTCATGCATGTTGCATGGTGCTGCAGGGCGGAGACCAGAGAGGTGTTGGAGGGAAGGATTTTGGAAAATGGCAGAAGGATGACCAGAGATGAAGTCCTGTGGGAAAGTAGTGGGTTTACCAGCTCTCTGAAATGTAGGTGTCACAACTCCATTCCTTTGAGTAGAGCATTAGAGGCAATCGGTAAATCACCAAGTCTCACCTATCATCACATGTAGGACAACATAGTTCCCTCCTCACCCAATGCTTGATTGTGTCAACAAATACTCAACCAAAAGGTTTCAGTCTCAATCTGAAGCCACTGGGATTTGGGGTGAAAGTCCACCACTTCCCAGAGGTGCACGCTCTGCTGGATCCCTGCCCATACTTCTGCAGATGGTTTCTCTGTTGTTCTGGCTCTGCTCAGTTCTGCTACATTAAAGAGCTCTTTTGTATCTATGATTTTCCCCCAAAAGGTACTTATAAGCAGGTCTCAAGTTGCTTTTCATTCCCCCCCCTTCATAAAATAAAGATACCATGCTCTGGAAGCATCTATATGCAATAGTGGGGTTTTAGTCCCTGGATAACTTGTGTGCTTTATTTCTGTAACCTTCTTTTTTTTTTTTTTTTTTTTTTTTTTTCATTCCTGACATTCCTTTCTAAATTTGGGGTACCACAGCCAGATGAATTATTTCAACATCAAGGCTAGTGATGCAACACACAAAAATTTAAAAGGTCTTCCCATCTCCGAATGACACAGTCAGGGATTGCACCAGTCCTTGTAAAGAATAACATGCAAAAGCCACAAAGCACCATATTGGTGGAATTATTATTATCTTTAGAGTGCCTAAATCCCTCTCAGGTGTGTTGTGTTCCAGGTTCCTGCATGTGTAGTCTGCTTGGCTGTTCTTAAACTTGAAAGCTTGCTTACAGCCATACTAAGCCCGTTTTTGTGTAACTAACTCCTAGTCCCCCTCATTATTTTCCGATGTTATCAGTAGTTCTAATATTTACTTCCAAGTCATTAGTGAAAATATTCAATAGCATTCAGACCTATTACTGATCCCTGCAGAACACCTCTAAAAAAATACTCCCTGACAGTGATTCCTCCTTTGACAGCTTCTTTGTTGACATGTCAGCCAGTTCTTAATCCATTTTATGTTCCTTGTATTGATAGGGTAGAATGCTAATTTTTTTAATCAGGATCTGCTGCACTGTCAAACATACAAAAGTCAGAACATATTCCATCTTTGCAATTACTTTTATCAGCCCAAACCTACAATCACTTCAAAGAACGAAATTGAATTTGACAACCTTTCCTCCTTAAAAAACCACGTTGATTTGCATTAATTGTTTATCTCTTCTTTAATGTCATCTACCCTTTAACACTTATATCATTATTTCCATTATTTTGCCAAAGTAATGTCAAACTAGCCTGTGATGAGCTGGGTCACCCTGCTTGTCTTTGATGCATGTGAGCTTAGAGGATCCTAAAGATTTGTATCAGTGGATCAGAGCTCTTTGTCCCATTCTCAGCCCAAGGTACCTGGGACTACCTGCTTGAAAATGTTGTGTCTTTAATAGCAATGGTAGCTAAGTAGACTGATACAGAGTTGAACCTGAAACTATTTTATCCTTCTCCTGACACATAAGTATATGAAAGAAGAGAATTTCTGACATTGCCTCTTTTTCTGCAGCATGACTAGCAGTTTTCCCATTTCTATAAGCCTAAGTTCAATGCTAAAAGGAACATACTTAGAGAAATGGTTGCAATTGTCCTGCTCTTCTCACTCGAGTAGAGTTGACAATGTAATGGAGAATGGTGGGATAATGCCTATTTATTTATAAGTCAATAGTAGACATGGGTGAAAGTAAAATACTTTTTCATTCAGTTGTCCTCTGAATAGATACAGTCCCTCCCCATTGATGCACATGTGAATTGAACCCTGTGACTCTGAAGCAGACAGTGGAGAGTCAGTATCACCCAGGGAGTGGGGGATACCTGGCTGCACAGGATCTGTTTGGGAAGAGACACCATTTGGAAATCAGAAGACATCCGAGTTAGTCAAACTGACCTGACATCGTGTTAGTACAGACTAAAATGGATAATGGAGGAAGGTGATGTTCTGGTTTATGCAACAGCGTAGGCACAAGCGCTCTTTCAGGCCGCAATGATTCCATACACTTCCCTGATCACGTCTCTTGGGCATAGACCATAACGGTGCTGAGATACCAAGGTATTTTCTCAGGAACCTCAACTTCAGCCCAGCACTCCTCAAAGCAGACACATGCTGCTGCTTAACCCTGTAGACGTCTCTGCTATTCAGGGTAACATAAATGCATCCTGGAGACAATTATTCCCGCTGGAAGCAGTATGCCTAAGACCAGGGAGTGAAGGAGCTGGCTGGAGATGTTGCTGACTTTCCATTGGCTGCAAGAGGAGAACAGGAGCAGAAGTCAGTTTTCTTAATAGAGACACCAAGTATTGCCCCCGGTGCCAGCCCCATGTGGGTGTCTCAGACTACACTAGGTATCTCCAGCAGCACTAGGCACCTCTGTTCAAGCAATTCAATCAAGTCCTGGATGACTAGCTTAGCCAACTCAAAGACCCAGGTGTGCCAAGAGGCTTAGCTCCCATGTTGGGCAACAGTAAACTGGTCGACAGAGTTATTCTGCTTGGCCTGAAGTAGACAAGTATGACAATTTGTTTGACAGATGTAGGCATCTCGTGCTGTCTGAGATGTCCTAGAGTCCACCCACGAAGGCCCTGCAGACACGATGCAGGATGAATAGGACATCTGCAACCTCCAACGTGGGCTATCCTAGGCCATTTCAAGGGCTCTAAATAGCGTAAGCATATGAGTCTGGTGCAGCCAGATACCCAGCTAAGGATCCCTAACCTTTGAATGAAGAGTTTGTGTGCTGACTCCCACTTTAGGGCCTTTATTTGGTTTCCTAAACCTGGCCCACATTGGATACTCCAGGACAACTGAAACGACACTGATGCCTGCATTTATTGAAAAAAAAAAAAAAAAAAAAAGAGCTCTAGGGGTCTAATTTGTAGACAGCCGAAGGTGAAATTCAGTGAATCCTATTGTTAATAAATGAGCCCCAGGTTATATTCCACAGGACCTAAGTGGGAATTGTGCTGGAAAAAACTACCAACTGCAGCAGGACTGTTTTTTAGGGGATAGATGTATGCAGAAAATCCCCATGGCAGAAAAGCCAGACCCCTGAGGAGTTGTACTTATATGATCTGTAGAGAACCTGTGACACTATTTTCTTCCTATTTAATTTTTGGCACTGACAAGCCCCAGGAAACTATCATTTACCTTCCTTGTGGACGTGGCCAAAGTATCCCATAACTTCTGCCACACCAAACTTGGCCTCTGATCCTGATATAATCATGCCACACACTGGAACATCTCCTCCTACCCCAGACCCTGGCTCCTCTTGTTCAAAAGAATAATAAAATAAAAAGCAGGAACCTTCACAACCCTTCTGGGCAATTTGTTGCACTACTTTACTGTCCTCATGGTGAAGAGGTTTTTTCCTGTTATCCAGCCTGAACCTCTCTTGTTTCAGCTTACGTCCCTTGCCTCTCACACCCTGCCATACACCACTGCAAAAAGCCCTGCTAAAATTTCTTGGTAAGTTCCTCGTAGCTATCAGAGGAGGTTGCTGCGGTTGGGTGACCCCAAAGCTGTCTCTGCTCCAGGCTGAACAAGCCCATTTCCATTAGCTTGTGCTGGTAGGTGAGTGCTCCAGCCTGCTCAGTCATGCTGGTGGCCCTCCAGTGAACTCCCTCCAGTTTGTCCATCAGTTTACTGTACTGGAGGAACCAAAAATTGGATGCAGTAGTCAGATATGGTATAACACATGTGTCAGGGAGGGTTTGTATGGATGTGTGTGAGACAGAGAGATAATTCCTTTCCTCATAGTCCTAGCTCTTTTGCTCTTCATGCGGCCCAGGATGTTGGCTTACTTTGCTGCCAGGCCACACATCTCCTGTCAGATTCCCCCAGGTCCTTTCCAACAGAGCTCCTCTCCAGCCCATCCATCCCCAGACTTTATCACTGCAAGGATCTCTTCCTTCCTGGGTGCTGGTTTCTGCATTTGTCCTTCTTGAATGTCGCAAAGTTCCTGCTGACCCTTTCCTCCAGCCTCTTGAGGTTGCTCTGAATAGTGTCCTTGCCCTTGGTCACCCCCCATCAATTTGATGTCATCTGCAAACTCGACAGGATGGGATATGAAGTGGTGTGTAGTATGGGTGTTGCACTTGGCTTGGGTTGCACTTGTCCTTCTACATGGGGCTGAAAATGCAAGTGGAGGCTGAGGCGCTAGATAGCACATTATGGTATCTGTCTATCTCACCCAATCCTGTCTCCTCTCACTTTCACGCCAAAATGAGAATAGATTACAAAAACAAGGAAACTCCAGAAGCTGCTAATAAAGGCAATGGAGGTTATTCTCCAGCAGGTCCATTGTAACTGGTCACGCAGAGCTCTCAGAGCATACCCTGGGAGGCAGGACTGGGATTTCTGCTCACCATCATGCTGTGAGGCACACGGCATCATGCTGTCACGGATCAAAACAGCTCCTTGTGCTTATGTATGTTCACAGTAGTGACAAAGCCAAAGCTATGGCTACAGCGCTTCCAGGACGGCCAAGATCTTTGTGCTTGCAGGTGTCAGGAATCCATCCACACACTCTCTTTCTTGCTGGTTAGGTGTCAGTCTGCTGCCAGCAGCAAAAAACAGTCTTCCTTTCTGCAGGCATGACCACAACTTGTGGTCATGTGGAAGGTTTAGGGCCTTCTACTCTTCTGTCTTCATCTCAGCTTTTTTTTGCAGCTCACCTGTGTTCCCACACTCTCAGCAGGCCTCAGCTTTCCAGCCCTCTTGTGGATAGGGTGAGGGAAAACACCACCACCACCACCACTCAGTTAGGAGCTGAGAACATGCTGACTTAGAAAAGCATGAAGACCTTCACCAGCATATGTGCAGGGAGAGGAAGAGGTGATGAAGGGTTCTTTCTCCTCCTCTTCCCACATCCCAGGTTACTGTCTCAAACTACGGCCACACAAGCCTAGAAGACGGGGTTGCATAGGCAGGGATGCCTTCAGTTAATTATGTTATTATTATTTTCACAAACACCATCTGCCAAGCCAGTAAATCCCCTGGTCATCTTTATGGACCTTACACAGTCAGGTGCTACCACAAATGCCCACACGAGATGCCCCACTTCCCTGTCCCCTTCCCAACACAATCTTCATTCCTGGCCATGCTTGCTTACTAGCCAGTTGTGGTTTGTGCCAAAATATATTTCCCAATAAAAAGAAATCCCTAACACTGTCCCAGCCCAGCCTATGTGCCTCTCAGTGTTAATACTACCTCAGAAAAGAGTTATAGCTGCATCCAGCTTCGGAACAACAGCAGTGGGGCTGTGGGGTGGACTGGGAGGTGTAGGCATTTTCACAGCTACTGAATTGTACCCATGCTTATGCCACAGCCTGACTGTTTATATCTTCGCCATCTCGGCAGAATAGCTTGTCACTGGATCAGAATGCAATTTCTTTGCCATAAATCACCTCCCTGTGCCTAGCGCAGGAGCAGATGCCAGCCATAAATTTACTCCCAATGGAACCGAGCTCCTGGATGAGAGGTCATGTTCCCAGGTGTGAATAAATAAAAAGTACACACCTCATGGAAACAACACCAATCAGCTGTATTGTAGCTTTGCACCAAGGGCAAACAGGCTTAAGAGGAGGCGTTCACAGTGCTCCCTCTCCCTCAGCTTTGTTTTCTTCTGCTCATTTAGCTTTACTGTTTTCTATTAAGAGTTGACTATCTTCTTTCTTGCCAACTACCCTCTCTTCTTTGACAAAGTACAGAAAAGTTTCTTGACTGCAGTCTCAAGGGCTATGGAGTTCACCCAGGGGACTGGAAGAGTTTTTGTGTGACCAGCCCTTGATCTCAGTTAACTGAGGTTCTTGGTTGTTTGCGCATCCCTGTACTTCTGTTGGGAAAGCTAGAGAAATACCACCAGATGTGGGTCAGACCTTAGTTGTACATATCATGTATCTGAAGAAACTGCTTGTTCTCCACTGAAGGAGAGTGGGGAAGGGATCCTGGTGCAGACATCTAGCTTTAGTATCCTGGTTGGGCGCTCAGCTCGTGGTAGCTGAACACAGCGCACTGGAGCATGCCTTCTGCTGGCAAGGAGTCTTTGTGTTCTAGGAATGCGTATCTGGGCTTGCCAAGAAATTTGTGATCTTCAGCTTTCAAGGTCTAAGGAAACAAAATACACAGGAAAAAAAAACACCACAACAAACCAAACAAATCAATCAACCAACCGAAACCCCCCACAACCCTTCAAAATGCAAAAACCCTTTTGCTGCACAAAATTCCACCCATGTCCTTGGAAAAGTCAGCCTGTGAGAAGTATTACTGTCAGTGCTGGAAACTCTCCCGAGTCCTGTTTCTGTACATATGCAAAACTGCCTTCCCCTGAGCAGCTTTCACCTGCTGAAGGCTTGCAGGGCATCTGAACGGCTGCAGGGCTTATGTTCGTGGTGTGCTCACCACCGCTCCCATTTTACGTTTGGTTGCCCAGCCATGCCTGAGGAACTCCTTGCGTAGTGCTGCTGTTTCAGACTGACAGGCATCAAAGGATGCTTTTTTCTGAGCAGAGCACTTCAAGACCCCATGAGACACTCTGTTTTGACTCCCCAAATTAACATGCAAAAGTAAGCAGCATGAATCAGCCACAGGGCACGGCAGCACTCCTGTGTCCCTTTTACTCTTACCAGCAGCTTGGATCTTATGCATCGTTCTTTCCCCATTCCTCATCTCTCAACTGGCCCTCTCTCATTCAGTTCCCATTCCCGCTCTTCCTATGAGTAATTCTTGTTCTCTGCTCTGTATTCAACAAGTGTTTGAAGTGAATGAAGAGGCTGATTAATTATTTATGATTGTACAAGGGAATCTAACTAGGTGCAGCGGGAAGGAATTAAGCAAGTGAGACATAAAGGCTGAAGATCAGGAAAATATTTCCTTGAAGTGAAATGTAATAGAGGGCAAGCCTGCCTCTGGGGCAGCACGGGAAGCTTCTCCTCCCAGGGGATTTAAGACTGCAAAGAGCAGAAAATGGTCTTTAAGAGTAATCCTTCTGGGACAAGCTTAGCTAACCCAAAAGACTGGACTTGTCTCTCCCTTCTAGGCACAATGACGGGACACAGCATGTGAGACAGCACTGAAAGAAGAACACAAAGAGATGCAGTCATGCTGCAAACTTAAAATGCAGAGGCCAGCATCCCTTCAGTGCAAACAATTCTTTTTGTAACCTGTTTTAAGATATTTTTTATATAACCTTATTACTCAAGTAATTAACTTTCAGCAATGAATGTGAGAGGACGCTGCATTAGCACAGCAGGTAAATTTGGGACTGAAGAGAAAGCGTACTAGCCCTTAAAATGAGAGTTATTTGTGAAGACTACATCTAAGATTTCTAATAGTCCTCTGAGAAATATCAAGGTTTTCTGCTTTCATTTGCTGCACTGTCTCCTTTCATTACAGAATGTCCTAGCACGAACCTATCATCTGCCACGCTCTTGAATTCTTTTATCTCTCGTTAACTCTACTTCTTTTTTTTCAGTGATCACTTCCTTCTCATGTGAAGACTTGATATGTTTAACCTTCATAATCTTCCTACTTTGCAGTTGTGGGTCTGTAATTACAGGCTGTCTGAGGGCTCACCTAGCAATAAATCAAGTTGCGCTAATTGAATGAAAACTTGTTCAAAAACCTTTTCACTGAACTGATCATTTTACTTTTTTTTTTATTGAAAAATTTATAGCTCAGTAACAAGACACAAACTTGTTACTTATGAGAAGTCTCAGGATTATTTTCAGGATTATTTTGGCAACTCACAAAGCCTGTTCTGGCCACAGACAAAGCGGTACTTTCAGCCAGGTTAGGGTGCAAGCTGTGGGCAACTCAAGCAAACTGAGTGGCCAAATGTAGGCTTGGGTGAACCCACTGTTAGCGGACAAGTTTTGTCATGTACAATAACGTGACATTTTAGTACTACAAACATCCATTCCAGCCTGTCTGAAGGCATTGCAACTTAGTTGGTTCACTGAAATGGCTAAAATTTTCCTGCCTTTTAATAGCTTCATTAGCTGAGTTCTACACTTAAAGTACATCTACAGGACACGACTGCTGTCTCTGGAGCAATTCCTACTCCAGTGCTGAATTAGTTACCTCAAGTCCTTGAAGCTGCTGGAGCATCATGTTTCTCTTGACCTAATTAGAAAGGCAAGAGCTCAAGATCACCTCACATGGCAAAACCAGCACGCCTGATCCACCTGTGTGTTTTGTATGCAACACACGCAGCCTCTGGATGGTGCCTCCTGCACACAAGTCTTACAACCAAGCCATGTGCAACCATCAGACATTTGGCCAAGCAGAGACACAGGTATGGCAACACCTGACAACAGGGACACACAGATCTTGAAGCTTTTAGGATGTCTGCCAGCTATGTGAGTGGATGGGAGATACCTGCTAGCACTGAACCTCTAATCTACACTGGTTTACAGAGCAGAACAGGATAATAACTAATACTTTGTTACTTTATGGTAACACCAAAACAATTTATTTATTTTTTTTTCCCCTCAACTATTATATTGCATGGGACTTCTAGCAATGCATGTTCTTCTCTTTTCTCTAATTTACTGCTGTTGAGGTGAGGTCTGCCTGATATCCTCCAGCAGAGCTTGTTCCTTCAAACCTTCAGAGCTCCAAAGAGCTGACAGTGATTTCAGATTCCTACAAACATAGGCTGAGGAAGCAAGAAAAATAATTTTACACCAATTGTATAGTACAAGATCCTAATGCTTCACAAGAAAAGCCTCAAGGTGGGGGTGGGGAATGCAGAAGTAACCAGAAAGGCGAAGTTTCTCATCACTTTTTGTTCCTCCCAGAGGATAATAGCTGCACATTGATGCCAAAAAATACTGTGCATATTCTTTAGTTTGGCACAATACCTCCTGCCTTGCTTTTTATCTGATCTCCAGGATAAATCAGTTGACTCATCTTCCAAATCCTCAGCTGAAATTTCTCAGTGTATCAGTAAGCAAATGAAAGCTTCTGTACGTTCCAGTGGTTTCAGATTCCTTCCCTCTCATTTAATTAGTTCTTATAGTAGTTAATGGCCACCAAGTCTGCTCTCTGTTTTCCCCTGTGGGTTATGAGAGTCTCATTTAGAGATGAGATCTTTGGAGGCATCAGGTAGAAGAGGAGGGCTTTGCCACTCTGACCCTCAACATGCAGAACACTCCCTGAAAGAAGGTTGTAGAGAGGTGGGTGTTGGTCTCTTCTTACAAGTCACAACTGACAGGACAAGAGGAAATGCATCAAGTTCAGCCCGGGGAGGTTTAGGTTGGACATTAGGGAAAACTTCTATACCAAAAGAGTTAGCAAAGACTGGAACAGGCTGTCCAGGGAGGTGGCTGAATCGCCATTCCTGGATACATTTAAACATCATGTAGATAGGGTGCTTAAGGGTATGGTGTATTAGTGGCCCTGGTAGAGTTAGGTAATGATTGGAGTTGACGATCTTGAAGGTATTTTCCAACCATTGCAATTCTGTGATTTTTATCTACACTCTTGCTGAGTCTTCATTTCCAGGCTAAATGTTGTGGCAAACTGAAACCACTGGAGGATAACGGAGCAAAGATTTTTCCTCAACACTGCCACTCTTTGAGGAATGACTTAAGATTGTTCAGACACATCACCTGAGTTAATTTTACCTGCTGTTGGCTCCAGGTCCCCCACCACTAACAAGCTTCTCTTTGACCATTTTATTATGCTCCACAGGCTGTTGGATATGGAGGGACTTGTGGTCAATCTGGTCTTGAACAAACAGCTATGAGCTTCAGCAGCTCCCCATATGCCCTAGTGTCCTACAGATGTCTGAACAACATTTTCCTTCACAGAATATCAAGAAATAATGGTGGGCAAATCTGTGCATCCCTGCAAAGCATTCTTATTAGTAGCTGGTAAGCAAACTTAAGGAGAAAAAATTGTGTGCCTTGGATTAAAGAGAAGCATTGGCAGGACATTGCAAAGCCAAGATTTTGGCCATATAACATTTCAGTGAGCAAAGTTTTGCGAGAGGAAAGAAGAAGGTAAAGGTTAGCCTTAAAAAGCAGCAGCTTTCAATTGCATTTAAAGAAAAAAAAATGTTTAAATGTCTTCTTACAGTGAGAAACCTGAAGTGAGTCTTTCCCATCTGTTTTTTATACATTTCTAAATAAGCATATGATTATTTTTTAATGTTTTCTCCATAGGGTGTTAAAGTGTTATTAAGTGATGCTGGTTCCTGAGCCTCGATTTTCAAGAGCTCACCACGACTGCTTTGCAGCAAGATGTGCCAAGGCTGGCATTTGACTCTGTAGTGCTCAAAGACTTTGAGTTCTCATTATCACTATGGCAACTATTAATCATTCGTTTGTTGTAACATGATAAATACATGCCCTCAACTAGAAAGCATGTTATAAATCACTGGAGTACCCTCAGAGCTGCTCTGTGTAGCACTAAGTCACCCAGAGGAAAACACAAGTACAGCAGCAAGTCTGTGGAAGTGTAATCACAAACCTTGTGATCTGGGTCATCAGAAGAACAAGGTAATCAAGTTCTCAATTAGGTTTTTACTTGATTTCTCGAAACAGTAAAGGCTCTTGGTGTAAAGGATTTACTCTGAAACATAGACTATCACACTTAAAAGTGTCATAGTCATGCATGTTTTTGCCATACACTGGGAGATGGCATGGTGACTCACCACATTACCTTCAAGGAGCTGGATCCACCATGCAAGGATGAAATTTCAGGTCTTGAAGACAGTATCGGCACATCTGCAAGGATCTCCATTCTCCAAAGTAAAGCTGAAAAGATTTTCCTGGGGCACAAAGCTATACTCACATGGTGACGCTGTGTCATGAAGGTATCTATCTCTGTTGTGGCACACAGCGTGAGTACCTCCCTTATATGGTTACAAACTGAGAGCCAGCATAAAACATCCTCTCCTTCCTCATTATTCTAGCTCCTGTAGGCTCTTTCTAGTCACCAGTACCAGTCACAAGAAATGCTCAAGAACGTCTGCAAAGACATTTTAGCAGACACATTAGCACCAAGCAAGACTTAAAAGTATCTCTCTCGACCTACTACTACATCACTGGCCACAGCAAAGCCTCCTCATTTCACTTTCCCTCACCAAGAGCAGCTGAGGCAGACTAACTTATCCCAAACTGACTGGGGATAGAAGCCTGTGGAGCAGATGGGCCAGTGTGAACGTTGACTTAGGTTTCCTAAGCAATGCCTTATGGTCCTCAAACATTAGCGGGACAAGGGTCTCCCCCCATTCATACTTCACAAGCTGTTCCTGTTTTATCCTTACAGCATGATGCTGAGAGTGAGTTCAGTGCCGCAGACCATAAGATGAGGAGATGTCTGAGGGTGCAAAGGCCGGTAGGAACATGTTGGAGAACTGGTCTGGTCCTATTTCAAGAGTCTATACTGAATTATCATGGCAGTTATGCCCAAAGCCTTCTCCAAGTGAATTAGCTGACTTACTCCTAGAAGCAGCCTCTGCAGCCAACTAGCACACTTGTAGCATGGGGCAATGATTGTAACCATAACAGGCCAAGAAGCGTCACTGGCACCTGGAGACTTCCAACGACCCCAAAAAATCTTAGCCTTCATCCTGACAGGTCACAGTGATGAGCAAAAGCCACTACCCAACACCACTTAGTCTTTGCAGCTTTTTTGAGACAGCTAGTGATTTTTTTCTTGGATCAATGTGAATTTTATACAGGCCTAATACCATCATTTATACAGGTCACTGGCAGTGACAGCTGACAGCAGCTTCAAAAGGCTCTGCAGTATCAATATCAGTAGTATCCCAAAGCATCTCCTGTGCTCCATAAGCAAGTCAAGAGAATTATTACTTGCTTTTATTTGATACTTGTGAGACTACATCTAGAGTACTGTGGTCAGTTTTCGGCCACCAGGAGAGTGCTCAGTCAACTGGAGTGAGTCCAATTTGGTTATAGCCCAAGATTAGGACTATTTAGGTTGGACATCGGGAAAAACTTCTTCACTGAAAAGGTTAAGCAGTGGAACAGGCTGTCCAGGGAAGTGGTGGAACCATTGTCTCTGGAGGTATTTAAAAGACATGGCGATGAGGTGCTTAGGGAGATGGTTTAGCAGTGTGATTGACAGTGCCGGGCTAATGGTTGGACTTGATGATCTTAAAGGCCTTTTCCAATGGAAATGATTCTATGGTAAGATGATGAGGGAGTCAGAGCACATGATGTATGCGGTGATACCGAGAGAGTCAATTTGTTCATCCTGGAGAAGAGACAGCTTCAGGACACGAGGAGTAGGGGTGGGAACTTCTGGCTGTCTTCAGCGACTGAGAGAAAATGGAGTCAGATGTTTCTCAGGAGCATACACCAAAAGGACAAAAAGCTAAATAGATGGTCTGGGCACAAGAATTTGCTGGAAGAGCAATTCTGATTAGATATAAGGAAGGAAAAGTTCACCATGAAAAGAGTTAAGCACTGGAACAGAGGTCCTGAGAGGAGATGGGATCTCCATCCTTGGAGACATTCAAAATTCAACTAGGCATGGCCTTGAGCAACCTAATCTAACAATGAAGTTGGCCCAACCCTGAGCAGTGGGTTGGACTATGATCTCCCAAGTTCCCTTCCAGTCAAAACTGT
Source organism: Baryphthengus martii (assembly GCA_013396935.1). Classification (NCBI taxonomy): domain Eukaryota; kingdom Metazoa; phylum Chordata; class Aves; order Coraciiformes; family Momotidae; genus Baryphthengus; species Baryphthengus martii. The sequence continues at coordinate 57,918 of VWZK01020460.1, read as the reverse complement.
ACTACAGTGCTGTGATCTTTTATTTAGGTGATTCCTACCTAGTTAATCCCCAGCAGCATGTCACTGCAGAATACATGCTACTTAATCCACCTCTCTTTGATCTTTAGGGCTGGAGTCAGTGAAGGGATCACTAGATGAACCCACCTCCGGAGAGACCTTGCCTCCAGAGATTTATGACAGCTAACTACATTCCTCACTCAGCCTACATGGCATTTTATTTTCTTTTATCCTACCCCTGCAAATCCCTGTGCCCAGCACAGCAATTCTCCTCTGTGTTGCACAGAATCCGAAATAAAGAATTCAAAGGTGTGTTAGCACCACCAGGAAAGGCTTGAGAATTAGCTTGTTGCTGTATGTCTTATATTCAGATTAATCAAGGAAATAATCACACACGGTGTTCATAAATAGATGGATCCTGTGCTTCTAACAGAGGCTAAACTTGAGGAAAAAAAAAAAAAGAAGAAAAAAAAAATCAAAGGATGGTTTGCGTCTGAGAACAGCAGGCTTAGTGGATGGAGAAGGGAAATCTTCTCGTGGTATTTCTATTCAAGTCCAGCCTCAGAATGCGGTGATCACATTATGTATTTAAAAATTTAAAACTCCGATTTTTCTGAAGGGAGCTTTATCACAAGGATTATCTACAAAGGCTACACAGAAAGATGTCACAGCAAGGGATAACGTGCCAGACTGGATAGGAGCAGCAGTAAAGGGGCTCCACCATGCCCGGCACAGTCGAGATACTGAGATAACGGCCTCTTTGTTCCATAAATGTTTTTCCATAAGGCTCATTGCTAAACTGCCAGAGCACTTTCAAGTCATGCACCGGGCAATATGACTAACATCTGTCATGGGTCTTTTCCTTTCATGCTGTTGCCAGCGGCAGAAGCTTGTGCAGTCATGGGGAGGGGGAGTTAATTGCATCGTACAGGTACATTTGCACACGCGCATGCGCACCCACGTGTCTGCACACGTACGCGACGACAAAATCTCTTCCTCGCACACATGTTGATTTATTCTGGGTTTTGCCAGCAAAGGGAAGAGCTAGAAGATGTACTTTCCACAACAGCAGGGGGGCAGATTTGCAAATCATTTAAAAGCAGAGATGCACTTCTTTGAAGTTCTGAAATTCAAACGCAGCACACCCAAAATTGCATCCTACAAGTAAAAGACAAACATTATCTTAAAAAAACATAAACAAAATCAACCCTCCTCCAGAAGTTCCAGCCCAGAATATCCTTCCCTCTTCTCAAAACAAACAACTTTAGGCTGCAAAAAGCAACGTGAGGTGCAGCAAGGTCAGAGCTGTAACGATGTTCTCTTCCAAACCAAACACTCAATGCTTTTGTTACAGTGAAAAATAATAATGGGATACAGAGTGTACATGATGTAAACACCTTTAATGCAATTCTAATTTTATTGTTGCTTCAAGATCACAGATTGTTATGGCAACTAAAGAGGGAAGGGGGGGAAACCTGATCGCAGCATTAATTTGATATCAGATTCATTTGTTCCACATTTGTGCTTCGACGCATGCATAATAAACAATCCCAGTTAAAGAAAATTAATAATATTCAAGCTATAATAATGGCATAATGTAATATCCACTTAACCCCCAAGTCTAGTAAAAAAAAAGAATAAAAATTTAAAATACATCCCTTATGAGTCTATTACAGTTCCATCTGCAATACAACTCACTTTATAATCAATAACACTTGTAAAGCAGAAAGGCCAATTTTCAGAAATACAGTCTCTCAAAGCACTGAAAACAACTAAACCAACAGCTGCAGCAGTGGCCTGATGTCCCAGCTAAAGACTCTGGGCGGACAACTCAGCAGCAGCAGGAGATCCCACTGCACTCCCTCAGATGGGATGTGGGCATTGTAGTACCAAATGTGAAGATGAATTCCTTTGTGCTGACGTGCCTCTTTCCCAAGGAAGGACAATGCAACCCCTGGGGGCAGCCCTGCCTAGATGGAGAGGAGGTATCACTTGTGCTTTGTGACCCTGTGCCATGATGGTTGAGCTACGATTTGGTTCCTAAGCTCAGATCGAGTGTGAGAAAACTCATCAGCTCCTTGATGTCATTTGAGCACTTGCAATGGATGTCATAGGCCCAGCTCAAAACTCTGCATTGGCCATTAAGGCCAGGAACCTCAGCATGTGTATGCTACATGAGGACTCCATCCACAAAGACTTGGGCACAGCTCCGTCTGTGATGGAAGAAAAATCTTTTATATTGGCTGTACATCTTCTGAGTGATCTCAGGACGTGCAAGGAGGCAAGGGAGTAGGCTGATCTTCTCAGGGTAGACCTGCAAGCTTTCTAATGAGTTTTGGGTACTGTGAGCTTTAATCACGGCCACCGGTGAATGTTTAAGTACCCAGAGGTTAATTTGTTAACCAACATCCAAATTAGCTGTTTAAGGACACAGAGGGCATCTAAGTACTTTTGAGGTTCTGTAGCAGTTTCTTGGTTTGATTTAACAACTTGCAGGGGAAACCTACACAGTGCCCTATTCAAGCACAACTTGTCCAAGAGCATGGAGTCATTGCCTACAGCCACACACAACACCACACAGAGATGGTTGATAACTTTCATTTCAGGAAATACTCTCAAGTTGGGAAGATGAGGAACAATAATAGAGACGGCAAACCCAGAGAAGTAATTTCCTGGTAGTTCAGATCTTCACTCAGGCTCAGATGTGGAACCAGCATGGGCGTTGGGTTTGCTGTTCCAGCCAGATAAGTGCCTCTGTTACCCACCCTGTATAAAGCCAGTAGAGGTAGGAAGTGGAACATGAACATTTACATGTAAGGACACTCATACCCTCTCGAGCAACAGCCCAGCAGTCCTTCTTTCATCCTTCATGAGAATAAAAACTAACTGCAAACCCCTAAAATTTTCCACTAACCAGAATACCCATTCTGTCCAAAAGATCAATAAGTGTAAAGTGGAAAAAGATTGAAGCTGCTTAAATGAGGATTCTTAAGGGAACTGTATCCATCTCTGATAAAGGGAAAAAAATAAGCAGCAGCAGAGAAATGGACGATACAAGCTATTGCCCTCCAAGGAATGCGCTGTCTGCAGCTTACCCAAACATAATTCTGGAGGCTCTGGGGCATGAAGTGTGGTTTCACTTTGAAAAGGACCCATTATTAATAGTGTCATGGGTTCCTGGGATTACTGTGTCTCAGAGGTTTATTGTATGTTCATTTGCTCTGTTTACTAGCAAAATGTTTCTTCTGCAGATTCTCATCTTCCAGGGCCGTAAATGCAGCTTAGGATCTGAAAGTCAAGATGAGCTCTTCCAGGCTCATCCATCAAGAGTAATAAAGTGTCTCCTGGAGGTTACACATGGGTAAGCAAGAGCACAGTCTGATGGCGATGGGATTACACCATGTGTCCTACAATTAGAAATTAATGATCAGTTCTTTCAGATGATGCAGAAGATAGAAAAGGCACCAGTTCATGAGTTCTGCTAGTACATCGGGGCTGATGGCAGTAAAAATTATATGCTTTTCTCCAGTCAGAAAATATAACTCTTGGCACACAAAAAGCATTCAGGCTTACACAGGTGCGAACATACCTTTTCTACGTCCACCATTGTCAGAGTAGAAGTAGGTTTTACTCAAGCTTCTTTCCTTGAAGAGGCGAAAGCAGAAAGGCAGGATGTGGCCTGAGGGACAGGAATATGAACTCCCTGTTAATGCAGAGTGAATCAAAACATGAATATTGCTTTCATGCAATTGGCTAATAAATGTAGAAACCAAAACTTACTCTGTTTCCAGACAGCAGCCTCATTCAAATGTCAGGCTGCAGCACAGCTTTCAGAAGCATCATCCTGCACCTGGGAGCCAGGTAAAACCATGGTTTACTCCAGTTGTTCCAAACGTATTATTCCTTCACTGACAAAAATAAAAAGCAATAGGTCTCTTTATGAAAGATTCCCAGAGTCAGCAGTACTTGCATTTACAAATCATAAACAACCAAACTCAGATCACCAGAGAGAGTCTCACACAGCTACCAGCTTTCAGGTCACTGTTATTTAATTATTGCCAGCATTACTGTTTCTTGCTTTTCTTTCTTTTTTTAAGCTTATTTCTGGCTATTGGTACTTGGCAAGGAAAACCAACGTCATAAATTACCCACGTGTTATGTTCACTGTCATTGGCACTTGGTACATAAGATGCTGCAGTAAATTCTTAATTAGTCAGAAATACAGAGAGATCTTTTTATCTCCTGTACTGAACCATCATCAGCCACTCCAAAGCAGGGAGGCAAAGACTTAATGTTCCCGGTAATCAGGGCTGACCAACCTGCAGTCTTCGAAAAGGCTTCCATCTTTACAGGACAGGCCACCTCCACCAAGCTGATCACACAAAACCTGTGCTCAGGCTTACACCCCAGCACAAATGTAATCTTTTAAGTCCTTCTGACCTGCCAGTGTAATCTGTATTAACTGACATGTCATGCAGAGTTGTAGGAATTCGTTTGCATGGTTGAACCAGCCATGACGGGAAGTTGAAATCTGACAAAACCTCAAAGAGGAAACAGGGTGGAAACGATGGGCTTCCTACAGAGGAGAGCAAATTAGATAAGACAATGATCCTATCTGAGCTTGCAGGCCAGGAATTGCCTTTATGTTTCATAAATAAACATGCAATTGGTGTTTTGCTCATTCAGGTACTTGGGTAATGGCTTTTTTTTTTTTTTTTCTCACACGAACCATCATCCAAGGCTAAAAAGGACAGGTTATTTGTGCAGAAATGGAAATATTTGTCCTTCATAGTTCACTTCTCATTTGACATTCTTTATTCCTGATTGTTCTGCTTTAAAAGATAGAAGCATCCAGCCATAGAGAAGCAATAACACCCAGCAACAGAGGAAGCTGATGACACAGCACAAACGTACTTTGTGCTTGGCGCCTGGCACTCGGCAACACCTCGGGAGCTGAATCCAAAGGGGTTTTTTTGCACAACCCATTTAGCAGAATCTTTAGAAGAGCAAATGCATTTCAATGAAGATCAGCCCATAAGCAAGGGGTAAGCAATTTTAAAAAAAAATTCAAATTTACCCATCGGCTTCCGTTGGGATTTTGCAGATGCTGAAACCGGGTCATGAATTTTGGCCACGTGGTCTCAAAAGGAGTTATTGACCCTCCAGATATTATCCTCAGTTTTCTTCTGGGAAAAAAAAGACCACTCAGATCGGGAGTTCCCATGCTGCCAACAGCCTCCTGTTTCCTTTGGGACAATCTGAAAATGCTTCCTGCACTAAAAAGTTCAATGTCCTGGTCAGGTAGAGAAATAACGAGCTTGACACGTCCCTTTCCCAGGAACACTCTGACATAAAGGATCTCTGTATATGAGTTATATAGGGTATTGTTCCTATAATGTTGCTTCCCACTATCCTATTGCTGATCACTGCTTGGGGGGTGTGTGGATTAAATGATCTCTAAAGGTCCCTTCCGACCAAAGCTTTCTATGATTTTACAATCTTTTTATCTACAACTTGTTGCTGTTCTGAAACTAGAAAGGACATGCTGGAGAAGAAACGATCCAAAGTAAGGGTTCTTAGGCAATTTAGACAAACTCAGAATATTTTTTCCCCCTATCCCTTCTTCTCGATATGGAAACAAAACTTGTAAAAACTCTTTTCCAGACAGAAAACAGCATCAGCAGGGATTTCCACGCTCCCCTCACCATGGCATTTTGCTGTACTGCTGCCCAGAGTGGAAAATGTGAATTGAGATGTGATTTTGGGATTTTTGACTTGGTCACTTCTGACCAGAATGCAACCTTTGATGTCTTCTTTGTTGTATATATTGGATGATACTGACTTGAGCTAAGAGAGAGCAATCAAGCCAATAAAGTGAGCCAAGGGAACCTGAATCTTCGTTCATTTTTCATCCATGAGATCCCAGTTGCGAGCAGCATAAAATAATTACGACTTGCAACTCTGAAGTTGATTTTTACAGTGATTTTGAGCTTTTCTTGTTTAAGTTTGTAATCTTTAGAGTATTTTGCTCTTTCGAGTGGTTTTCTGCCTCTGACCTCTCAGCAACTTATAGTGATTAATGGAAGCTCCAGTACACTCTCACATGATAGAGGAGACACAGGATTACAGCAGTTTCTTCTTCAAGAAATGAAAATTGCCCTCTCTAAACCACTAGAATAAAGTAACTGATGATGAACGTTGACTCTAATGGCTACTGGGGATCTCTCACTCCACTACTAAAATTCAGCCACTTGTAGGAGGAGAATGCAACCGCCACCCAGTGATCTAGCCAAGTGAAAAGCAGTTCAGAGACAACCGTTTCAGGGCCACAATGCAACAGAAATGGTAGCAAAATGTTGTTGACATTCAACAACAGCAATTTCCCTAATCTGAAAATTATTTTTGTGTGNAGCAATTTCCCTAATCTGAAAATTATTTTTGTGTGAAATTAAAAAAAAAAAAAAAAAAAAAAAGAATAAAATTGAAAGAACTGACCTCTTTCAGTTAGGAATGGTTCAAAGCAAAATGTTTTTACCGAGCTAAAATTAAATATTTTAGGAGGTTATGTATTTGGAAATGTCATAATTTGGTTTTAGAGTTGATCCATTTCAGAAAATACTTTTGGATTTGCAGTGTTTTCAGTGCAGTGGAAACGCTGCTTATAACATTAACAGCACAGACATGAGCCCTGAGACATTCTGCAGATGGATAGGAAGAGATATCTCATGTCCTAAAGAACCTGGCCTCCAAAGACATGAGTCAGGCAAAGAGTGGAAAGAGATTTCAAAGGTCAGCAACTAACCCAGGCCTTCCAAATCCCTGGCTGGTGCCTCTATTGAATCCCACCTTCTGATGGCATTTCCATGCTCTCATTTGTGAAGGACTCTCAGCAGGTTGAGCTGCATTACCTTGCATGGCCAGACATGAAGGTAGGGCTTTAATTTCTGATGTATCTTTTTTTTTTTTTATGATTACAATCGCAGGCTTAGAACGAAAATAAACAAGCAAATAATTTGTACTTAATGTGTTTGGCATTTGTTACCGCACCCAAAAGGTAGCTCAGGTGAGTTTTCTGGCAAATAAAACCTATTTTCTTTAAAGAGATAAGAGCTATTATGCAAATCTTGGAGCTGGAGGATTCATTCAAATAAAACCTATTTTCTTTAAAGAGGTAAGAGCTATTACGCAAATCTTGGAGCTGAAGGACTCATTTCCCCCCCAGCCTCACAGATACAGCCAGCTCCAGGAGTGTGTGGCTCCATGGGCTGCCCAGCTATCATGCCGTTCATGCTCTGAAAAAAACCAAAGCCCTATGGCCATGGTTAATGTGGCACAGATTAAAGACATCCTTTTCTAGGCAGCTTTCAGCCAGCATGGCAGAGCTCACACTGCCTGAAAACAATTGTGCAAAACCACCTTTAGTGACCCAGGCAATACCCAACCACCCCAGGGACGTATTGCCCAGGGAAAAAGAACTCTTATCTGTGAGAAGTATGCATGGCATGATCAGTTTTAAATATGCTAAGAACCCTCTTAACATAACTGAACATCAAAGCTTGAGCGCTTCAGCCATGATTTCTAAGGTCTCTGACTGTCCTCTCCTGTGCACAAAAGACCCCAAGGTGTTTGTGGTGGCTGTGGGGTGCCCAGGGTGGCCCCCATCCCTGGGAAGAGCTCCTCTGCACCATCCAGGCTGTCTGCCATATCATCCAGAGATGAAGCTGTCAGCTGTCGAGTGCATGTGTGGAAGACATGCTAGAAGGCATCGATTTTTATCCTCTGATGAAGCCTCATGTACAAAATCTCCTGTGAAAGGGAACTAGTCAGAGATAAAAGAGACTCCTCAATATGAGGCAAAAATAACATTCTCGTCTCCTTCTTCAACTGAGCCCAAGAGGGTCTGCAAACACACTGGGGCACCCCGTCTGGCATGGGAATCATAGAATCATAGAATTGTCCGGGTTGGAAGGGACCTTCAGAGGTCATCTAGTCCAACCCCCCCCGCTGAGAGCAGGGGC
>VWZK01020460.1:0-47528 GCA_013396935.1 Baryphthengus martii | reverse complement strand
AAAAAAAAAAAAAAAGAAAAAGAAAATATGACCCGTGACATTTGGGATAGCGTGTTTCCTGACAGATGAAAAATGTCACCACCAACTTTCTCTACATCCATGACAGATGAGCTGGCAACTGCTCTAGGTCACAGCCAACCTTTGCTGAACTCATGGTGGACCCATGGAAATGTCCCCCCCAGCCCTCAATCCCTGTCTGCACACCCTCCTACCTTTCCCAGAATAAGCCCATGAGCTGGGAGGGGAGCGCAGTTTGCTCCCTGAAAAGAGCAGTAACAGGCAAAACAACATATTGTCTTCTTAAGTTTGGAATCATAAAAGAAAAAAAAAACAAAAAATAGCAGCAAAAGAGGCTCCCCTAAAGCTCACAAGAGTTTAATGTGTCCTTTTCTGAGATTTCCTAATTTTCCACTGTCATATTAAATTTTAAGACTCCAAGTAGAAGCAATACCACTGGGATGATAAAAGAGCTCCCGTGTCATCTTGAACTATTTTTGAGTAGGGACTGAACTGGTCTAGTTAGGAAAGCCTGTTTGTTCTTGCTCAGGACAGACCTAGAAAGAACGTCATTTAGAATTATTGTTTGGTTTGGCCCCATTACTGAAAACTGAGAATCTTTTTTGAATGCGATTCATAACCATTTTACAAGTTTTTTTGGATAACAAGAAGGAAAAGATATGCAAACCTTTTCCTTCTGCCACAGCTGGCTCTTCAGGGGAGTAACCAAGGCAAAAGCAGGACAGAGAAAGAAAACTTGAAACTGAATTTTAAAAAGAACACCAGAACAGTTATTGGGGTTGTTTTTAGTGAAAGACGTCATAGCTGCTTTTCCAAAATATGCTCTTGAAAATGCTCTAAAAGTAGGCTTTGAATCGCTAGTAACTATTTTTTTTTCCAAGTATCATTTTCAGTACTCAAAAAGACAGAGAAGGAAATCACCCAGTTTAGCCATTTCAGGAGGAATACAACCTTTGTCACAAAACTCCATGTTTGGGACTTTTGCCACAAAACTCTTTGTTTGGGATACTTAGCATCTAGCTCCTGGCAGCTCTGCGAGCCACAGGGTGCTGCTCAGGACAAGATATTCCCATTTCTCAACTGTCCAGATGCAACATCATGAGGAAAAAACTGATATTGGACAATAATTCACAGGCCCAGCATAGAGAAGGAGCCAGGACATACACTAGGACCAGGGGAGAAACAGCACGTTTCAACTGATGGCTTTCATTGGATAAGGAATAATTTCAATTTTTAGCACCAGAAAGTTGCATTTTTTTTTTTTAATCTGAAAGGGTAAAAATCTTTCTCTTTTACCTCAGTGAAATTTTGCTGGAAATGAACACAGAATGTCCAATGAATGTGTGGAATATGAATTTTCATTTTTTAATTGAGGGGGGGGAAGGTTTGAAAAGGAAGCATAAAAAAATAAACTTAACCACCTGTCTTTTCAGCGTGTGGGTGTCAAGCTTACAAAAATGTTAACAGCAATGTAACAGTCGTAGCCAAATTTAGAGCAAACATCATATTTCATAGGAACTAACCACATTACTATGTCACTCCTAAAAGTGACAGATGATAGCTATTGGGAGTAAATTATAATAAGAGTTCAGATGGCAATTAGGAAAACGCATAGGCAAGCATACAACTTCAGCTTGCAAACGATACGCACTGAATAGAGACTACAAACTATATATTTTAAGCGAAATGAGAGTGAAATGTTCCCTAGAAGAGCTAAGCCCTATGAGCTCAATTACCCATTCACATGCTGAGCACCTAAATAGATGTCAGATTTCATGTGTATGTGTATGCACATACTATAGGTAATTATAAAAAATTAACATTTCATTTCATTAAACGTTTAATTTCATTAAATAATATAAAATAATATAAATACAGCAGAGTGTGTGTATAAATATATGCACACACACATGTCTGTGGATTTATTTTTTTAATACATGTATATATGAACATGCACACACACGTCTATATATGTTGGCAAAGGCCTGCGTCTTGTGCACGTATGACCAATCGTATTTTAACACAATGGATTTGCAAAATAGTGGCAAAGATATATGAAAAAAAAAAAAAAAAAAAGGAAAAAAGAACGCTGTTGCAAGGACAAATTAGCATATTGTGAGATCCCTGCAGAGGAAATCAAGCATCTATACATTTCAGGCTACAATGTCCTGCAACAAAGAGATTGCTCCAGTTGCCTGCAGCCATATTTTTAAAGACGAGAAACTAATTAGCAACATTATCAGCATATCTTTATCAAAAAGTCTCTATCTATCCCAGGTTGAAGAATGCTGTGCAGAGGGAAAACATTGACTTTAACAACATAATAAGAGGGCCTCAGTGGGTTCTTAGTATAATAATAATAATAATAAACAATAATAAGAAGAACAACTACAGTAGATAAGATAGTTTTCCCTTTTTCCAGAGTGGCTGGTGACAGATTGCAGGTACCTGATATCAGTCCCTCTTCCTTTGGCCAGAAATAGAAAGATCTTAATTTAGCCCTATCCCATTTTACTGAAAATACACATTGCCTACCTTGAGGTGGGGTGGAGGGCAGAGGATATGAAGGCAGAGAGGATATGAGGGCAGAGAGGACAAGCCTTGGCAGAGTCAAGAGAAGAGGTGAGATGTCGTCTCTGGAGCATCTGATGAGATGTCTTCAGGGTTGCACACTGGGGAGAACAAGCTGGTTGAAAGCTGAGGAATGAACCCGCGCCTATGCACACAGTGCAGATGGCCCAGGGGCCACCAGAAAAATCAAGCCTTTTGTGTAGATGCACTTTGAGGCTGAAAAACAAACAAACCAACCAACCAAAACAACCAAGCCAAAACCAAAAAGGTGGCTTCTACTCTCTTTTGACTGTGACAAAGATGAAGGAGACTCCATGGACTGTCCATCAACAGCTGTTACTCTCAGTAAGGGTCATCAGAGACCTCTAAAGTCCTGGGACAGCAAGAGCTGCTTTCTGTAAATTTTCACAGCCAGTCAGAGAATTTTTAAAAGACTCAGGCCAGAGAAAAGCAGCAAGCAGTGTTAAGACACTCAGAAGAGCAGCTGAGTTTATGAAGCTTGTGTTTGCTACTTGGTGGTGTCAACTGCCATGATTTTACCAAGCAACTCATAGTAAGTGGTGCTTTTCCTAATAGCTGGCATTCCTGGAGCTCTGTGCATGTGTTTTATGTATCACTGGAAACTTTCAGTCCTGTATGTACCTCTACCTAAAAAGAAGGCAAAAGCAGTTTCAGCTTTGTCTATATTAAAGCCATTGTTGGGATTTAAAGGAATGAAAAATCATGCTGGACCTGGTGCCACTGAGAATCCAAGGACAGAAGTTTCCTCTGTGGGTTTCAAGGTTTTACATGAGAAGTTCACCCCCAAGGTGTGCATACCGTGAACTGCAGAAGTCAACGCTGCTGAAGGGTTAAATCATCCCTGCTGGGATGTGGTCCAGGGCAGTGTAGATGGTCAAATGTGAGGCTCCAAAAACCGGACTTGGGAAATGTCACAGAAGCCTGAAGAATAGTAAAAACATGGAAATATCTCCTGAGGGAATGTGTGTCACTCACTGCTCCTGTCAAGGAAATTGCAGAAAAATTTCAACTGACAAACACACATACCCCAGGAGAAGCACTCCCGTGGATGACAAACCCATCACAGCAGGGAACAGTGATTGCTGCACCCCTTCAAACAGCACCCTCACCGCTCTGGGGCAAAGCAATTCGTAGGAGACAAATCTCAGCCCACGCAAATCGTCACACTTGCCATGAAAATACCCTTCCTCAAACCTCAAAATCAGGAGCAGCCCTCACCCTTCCCAGGAAGAGGAATAACATACTCTTGCCTTTCACCTCCCACCCAATTGCCACCAGGAGAGAGGAATGAAAGCCCCCTGTGGAGTTATTCCACCCAGAGAGCCAAAGGCAGATGACATTTATTGAACAGTTCTCTGGACTTTTGTGTATTGTGTCACTTCTGAATTGAGTGAAAAAAGTCCAGAGGGAGCATGTATTTCCAAAAGTCATCGCGGTTGCTGTGGTGACTTCCCCGCTCACACAAAATCCCCTTCTCACTTTGGGAGCCACCAGTTAAGCTGAAACTTCAAGCAGTGTTGCCTGCAGCATACATGGCCAAGGGACAGTGTAAGGACTTGAGGAAAACACAGAGATTTCTTCACCACCCCCTGTGGGTTTTGATTTGTACTGCAGCCCAACGTCTGGCCAAAAGCTGAGCCTGGAACCACGCCTGGTTGGATGTCAAGGTAGAGGGCCTGCAGGGAAATCAGGGCTATACAAATCGCTGGAAATCTACGTAGTGTCTCTGTGGGACCCAAAATGTTCACTGTGATTTACTCAAAGCATCCTCCAAGTCATAAAATCATAGAATGGTAGGGGTTGGAAGGAACTTCTGGAGATCGTTGGGTCCAACCTCCCTGTCAGAGCAGGATCACCCAAGGAATATATTTGGATATTTATTTTTTTTTTTATTATTTGAAAATAGTTTTTTATTTGAAAAATAAATTAGGTGGTGGGTCAGTGTCAGAGCTCAGCTCAGATGCACAGGATTTAAAAAAACATTGTGGGGGTTGATGTCTTGGCTTCCAGCAGAGCCCACAGAGCAAGTCAGCTTTGCTGAAAGTTGAGCTTGGAGCATGGGGCTGGTAGATACAACACAGGACCTATGGAAAATCTCTGCTCTTTTGGACTGATACCTGTGTTTTGTCAAACAATCCAAGCCCTGACTGTTTAGTCTGCTGTGCTGCTTTCCAGATTGACTTCATCTCCAGTGAAAACTGGGAGCTTTAAGACTTAAATGTACACATGGAGTAGGTGTCACTTCAGGTGGAATCCCACCCCGAGTGTTAAAACTAAACAGCAACTCATCTGCTTTGTATTGCAGATTTCCACGTTGCCCATCCCTAAACATGGGAGAGCAGCCATAGGATGAAGACAGGCAGAAGCTGGGATGGCCACTGGACAGCACACTGCCAGGCATCACAAACAGATGGAAATAGTTCATAGTGATTACCGAACTAGCTCAGTAACTCCTGAAGCTGCCCAGAGACTGCATCCAAAGCTGGGACAAAGCTGTAGACTTGCTGACCCAGGATGTGACTTTTGGCGAGACCAAAGGATGTCTCTGTCGTGCAGAATGGGCCCTGTCAACTGCACAAGTAGTTTGCATGGCAGGCAGGCTTCCTGTGAGTGCAACGTAGAGTCTGAGGGATTTACTCTTCACTCTTACTCCTCTGCTCACCACAGAGCTTTGGTCTCATGAGCGACTGTGGACCCACTGATCATCAGCTCAAGGGTTCAAATACAGCCATTTGCAGATCCTCCCAGCTGAGTGTTTGTCAACAGAGTTATGAAGCACTTGTACAGAAAACAGAGGTGCTGTCATTCTTCCTGGTGAGTCCCAGTTGTGTAGTCGATGTATTGTGATTATCTGTAGATCGTGCTTCAGATAAAATCCGTGAAAGAGCAGAGGTCCTGAGAGGTGCAATATTGCTGAGCTTGAAGGGGCAACTGAAACACCATCAAAAATTTTCAGCACTCCCAGGAAGGCTGAACCAGTTAGAAAGATGTGAGACACATTTTTTAAAAAAAAAAAAAAAAAAAGAATAGATACATTTTCAGAGGCCTTGAAAACACAGTGTGTTGGGAAAGCTGGAAAGCCCAAAGAAACAAGAGCTACCAAGAGACAAGGCAAGAGCCTTCTGGCGCATGAAAAGCATGCTGCAAAAAGGTAAGGGGCAATCTGTTTTCCATGTCCAGGGCATAAAAGAGAAGAATTAATGGGATTAAGTTATTAAGAGGGAGATTCAGTATGGATATGAGAAAAACAACATTCCAGCAGTTGGGATAGTAAAGAACTGGAACGTATTTTTTTGACAAGGTGGGCTCTACATCATTAGAAGCAGGTTTTAAACAGATTTTAAAATAAGTCAAGAAAAAAAGCATCTCTCAAGAGCACTGCGGGCATAGCTGGTACTTTTTCATTCCCTCAGACACTGTAATTCTGTAAATCAGTGTAAATACGTGTTACGAGTTGTACATGCTCTTTTGAAGCTCACTTTCAAACATGGCACAAAGACAAAAAAAATTGGAAACTTGTATAAAGGAAGATGGCATAAGGAACACTGAGAAGTTTCTGGCCCTATAAATTTCAGGGTTTAGAATAATACAGTCTATGATAGGTAACTACTTACAGTGCCAAGTTATTTACATGGTGTTATACATTCTAATAGTGACTTACTAGCAGCTGCCTGGTTCTTTCTGAAGCTGTGAGCTACTAACACTTATTTATGAAAATATGTTGTAGAGGATTACGTCTAACTCTAGGAAAAAACTTTCTGCATTCTCCCAAGTGGATAAAAACTTGCTCTGAGATTCAGCAAAAAAATTTGCAATTGCTTCTGCATACCCTGTTTCAGCACATAGTTGGTAAGAGTTACGGTGGCCTTGGGAACGTAGGATCTTTCTGCAACCTGCTCACCTTCTCTGAAGGAGTTCTTCACCTCGATAAATTTCATTTCTCTTAGATATAGATGCAGGTACACATATATGCATAGGGATATTTAAAGTCAACCCCAACGAGCGGAAACAAAGAATATCATTATTTGAGATGCACCTAACAGATTGGATTAAAAAAAAGTAAATTAAACTAGCAACAAACAGCCCTTGAGTACCCGTGTGCCAAGTTTAATCCCCTCGTTAATTAAAAACGGCCGAATTATAACCCCTTTCAAAAATTAGGTTTATGGTGGAAATGCCAACTGAACAGACCCTTCAGTGTAACAGCCCTGCTGGTGCCTCCAGAACACAATCGCAGACCGGCAAAACATATTGGCACCTCCTGTACACGCAATTGAAATATTCGCTCGGTGCCGTCTCTTCCTGTTAATTGCTGTGTGGAAAGCGGTCCCCGTACAACCTCTTTATCTCTCTGCTTCAGAAGCGCTGCCTACTGCCACGTGCACTCCAGGGGCATGGTTGGCCAGGCTGTCGGGCTCGAGTGCCAAGCTCGGCGAAATCGCCGAGTCCGTCCTTCCCTCCCCGAAAGCGGCAGCTGGATCGCTGCTCGGCTCCCGGGCTGGCGCCTTGGCTCGCTCTGCTCTTGGCTGCTGTGAGGCTGTGCAACAGCTTGAACGCCTGGCTGGGCGGGATGTTCGCTGCCACCGCCGCTGCTGGGCTGGCTCAGCAGCCTCTCCTTGCTTTGCTGGAGATGAGAGCTCCTGAGGTGTCCACTTTAACTACTCGCTTTTTCTCTTTTGAGTATCAGCAGCGTAACCCTAAAAACTTCGCCTGTTTTGAAAACCAGCTTGTTGCTGCATGCATTGCATTCTCTCCTGTCCATTTTCTCTGTTTTCCACTTAAACAAAGAGCTTTATGCAGCAAGGCTGCTCTTAATTACGAGTTTCTTCAATACTTTGTAGATGCAACAGCACCCTGATGTCGGCTACTAAAACCTACCATGCTAAAGGTAACTGTAGGCTGTAAAATGGCTTCTGCCTTCACAAACTGATTCCCTGTACAAATTTAGGACCAGTAGCCAGATCTCCACGAGATCCATGCCAGTCCACACCAGCTGTCAGCGCAGCCACAGAAGATCAAGTATTTCTGTTCCACCTCAGGCCCCTCCACAGAATACCTATTAGCAGCAATAACAGGAAAGAATAGAAATATCAACACTTAGGTTGACTTTACCATAGTTAGTAGGTAAAAAATTTACAATTTGCCCATATAAAGTGATTAAACACATTGGGAAAGATATGGGGGAAAAAAATACATCCTTGGGGCTTAAGGGCAGGTTTGCCTTTTGCTTAATGAAAGGTTAGCAAAGGATTTTGACATCTCTCTCAAATTCATCTACAGAATTGGGAAACAGAGCAATCAATAAAAGCAGCAAAGTATGGGTGTATCTGTGGTCTGACCACGCAAAAGTTATACACGGTGAGCTAAGTTAAGGGTTGCTCTGCACGGAGAGATAGTGTAAGTCTACACATTTACATACCAGCTGTCATCAAGGCTTAACCCAAGTGTTTCCAATTTCTTTTTATTGTATTTTGCGTGGTTTATGTGTTGGAAATCGAGGCACAGAGCCTGCAAGTCAGGGTGAAAAAAAGGACAAAGACAAATCAAAGGGGATGCAAGTGGAATTCAGGTGCTTAAATGCACAGGAAGCAATATTTAAAACTCCCTGCTCTGCTGCTCTCTGAACTTAAGAGATATCAAAGCACCAAAAGTATAATTCTTCATTAATCAAAAATTCCTTTATTCCTCTCCTCTACAGTGCACCAAACCATTCGCAATCCTCACTGGCGAGTCCTCAGTCCAAGTCCCCACCAAGCATGGTCCCCTCTATCCCAGCCAAGCCTTGCCATGCTCCAACACCTCCCCTTCCTGCCAAACTGGGGACAATCCCATGGCAAAAGATGAAGGACTGACTCCCTGTGTGGACCATGTCTGGCTGGAGGAGCTTCTCACAGACTTCACATTTGGGACAAAAAAGGGAGTTAAGGTTGATCTGCATGGTCTGCCCTTGGCCCAGCAACCACCTAACTAACGGACATATGGCATCATCCTGCTCCCACCCGGAGGGTGGTTGAGTCTGACTCTTCTTTGGAGTCCCTAAACCCCGACCAGCAAATGAGGAGTAGCGATCTTCGAGTTTCCTGCTGGGGAGACACATTTCCAAGTGCCTCATGTGGACTCCAGTCCTGAGCACTCTGCCTACAGTTGTAAAGACACTCTGTGCTGGGGGCTTGATGTCAACTGACTTCCTATCCAGGCTGCTAATAAGAACTCCCTTGACTAGGAAGACACCACCGCAGAGAACAAAACCATCTTCCTGCCAAATTGACTATATTTACTGTAAAACACAGAAGCAAATGAAGTCTCTGATTGAGAGAGAAGGAGAAAGCTTTTAATCCCCCTCTATGATGCTTGCCAGATTGACAAGTCTAGAAATGCAACTGGAAGAGCAATTATACAAGACTCACTCACGTTGCTGTTCAGATTTATTTTTACAAATGCAGGAAGAGACAGAAAAGGCCTGGCTTGTTCTATTCTTTCCATAGACGTTAGTGCATTAGAAATCTAAGTTCAAGATGTACAAAACTACTCAAAAAGTCTTCTCCTCTTAGCTGTGGCACAATCACAACACTATGGAGTGATATAAGACAAAGAGAAAAATAAAAAGAAGAAAATAGCAATTTGGGGCAGAGTCATATTTTCATTGTTGCAAATCCTATAGCTCTTCATGGAGGAAGAGGGAAATATCTATGGTCTCCAACCCCAATCGTTTTAAAGTTATGAGAGAAATCTCTGAAAATATCCATTAAATCTTTACATTCAGTCAGTAAACAAAAGTGATAGAGAGGACCAAACACTGAAATGTCTGGCAAATTACAGCCACTAAACATCAGGAAAAGATATGTCAGGGCTTTGGGTCAGACGAGCTCAGCACGAATGCATTCCTTCCAGGGTCCTTGAGGACACTATACTTTTTAATTGGACTTGTACTTCCAATTTGAGACCTGAGTATCCCTCACACAAGGCATTTGTTAAAAACACAGCATAGACAGGATTCATCTTGCCTAATTCAAAACATCCACGCTGGAGACATCTGTGTCTTACTGAGCCTCCCATCCTTTGTAACCGTGAAGAGAAACAGGCATTTCTACAGCACGCCCAGCTGACCTACTTTAGATATCAGCTTTAGGGCAAGATGAATCATGCCTTGAATGTGCCAATTTCCCTGTGGTGCCAAAGCAAGACTAGACAACCAGTTTATTTGCTCAGATGAATCCCACGTGGCTGGGTCTGATAGACTTGTGCTACGATCTGGCTGAATGTGAATTGCCTCTGGTCCCAAGTCTTACATCATCCTATGGAGAGTCCTGTGAGTTGGATATATGAGCTTGGGTAAGTGATGCACTAATTCCATGGTATACCACCAGTCCCAGAGCTGTCTTGCACCTGGCCAGCTAAACAATTAAGGGGAGGAAATCAGTTTTACATACTCATTCACGTACCTTCAATGCAGTGAAGAATCCATCGCTCCTTCGGTGTTGCTGTATTAATGGGAAGGGCCATAAGAAGCAAAAGAAACAGCAAATGCAAAAGCAACTTGCCCCAAACCATACATAATGAATGTAGGACTAGAAGCCACTTCTACTAGCTCCCTTCCTGCCCAGTTCAGTATTCATCAGCTGAAGGTTTGATCATTTCTTCTAAAAATTTTCACTTCATCTTTCATCCTCCTTGGGAAATTTGGCCCTTGATGTTTTAAGAGCAGACCATCTATGAGAGGTTTTCAGGAGGCTCCAGCCCTCTTGTTCCTCTTGGAACAACGGCAGCACCAGTCTGTGGTCTGCAGCCAGCGAGCGTAGCTGTGCTTTGGTGGGTCCTTAGAGGTGAGTTTGAAAAGCGGTGACTGTCCCCAGACATCATCAGTGCTGCCGTAACAGCGGTGTGCTAACAGTTGCTATGGTCTGCTAATGAATCTGGATGGTTTCCTTTGAGAAACAAATCACCTTCAACTTTTAAGTTATCTCCAGAGCTTTTATTTTGTAAAGTCTGAATCAAACAATGGCAGATTCAGCCTAATTCCAGTGATGTTGGTATGGAACTGCAGTGGGGATAATTTGCATTTTCAGTTTTTGTTTCTCTGTGGATGTGTATTAATGCCCCAGATAGCAGCATCAAGAAAATAATTTACATTCCAGTCGTTCCTCCTTTGGTGAGGACTTTTTCTGAAAGGCAGCTTTATAGGTAAAGATTCAGATTGCACAGGGACATTGAATATTGAACAGGAGTTTTCCTTCCAAATTTTGTTTCCAGCTGGGCTTAAGAAAGATAACAAGAGTTTTATATGTCCGATTAAAAAAAAGACAACACTCCAAACTCTGCGTATGTACGTTTTTGGCGTGATTTCTCTTATGGTCATAATCCGCTGCTCGCCCATTCCAGCTGCTAAAGCACAGCAGACAAGACTTGAATTCCAAATATTATTCTCATCACCATGGTATCCTGTGCACAGATCCTCAAAGGTAATTAAAGAAGTTTGAGGCTCTGACTCCAAAGGCCAGGTCCATAAATAATTTCAGCTCTCACAATTAGATGACATTGTCTTTTGTTTTTGTCCTGCACGGAGTGAATCCAGAAGTTGCCTTCCCTCCAACAGACAAGGAGAGATCAGGGCACTCCAGAGAGGGTATGGAAGATAGACTTGCCCAAAAAAACTCACACACAGCAGAAAGTCATGTTAGGCCAGGCTCGTACAAGATACTGCACATGGGGACACGTCTGCTATCTCACCTCTCTTGGAGGCTCCTCATCCAGGCTTTCACGGAAGCAGCTCCATTTCCTCATGGTCTTTGGAAAGTATCCTCCTCCTCTCCTGAATGTCCATGTTAAAACCTGTGTTAAACACAACCTACACACAAACAACAGAAGGTGGCTTTTTGGTCACTCCCTCCTCCAACTCCCAAATCCCCAGCAATTTTAACTGTGAGGTAACAAAGCAAAGAGCCTCTACTATGCTGACTCTTTGGCTTGATGTTCCCATAAATCTTGGAAATCCCACATTATTTTCTAGTTTGAAAGATGCTTCTACTTTTAAAGATGGCACAAGAGGCACAGGATTGGTACTACTCAGTGCACATCTACTTCTTTTTAGATCCTGCAGCTCCCAAGTTTTTCCTTTCTGCCCGCTCCAAGGCCACCCTGCTGGTGACTCTTCTCAGGTGTCTTGTAACTAATTGACTGTGTTTAGGACTGATCTTCTGAGGAAGATTTGGTCAAGTTGGCTTCTCAGTCATGAATATCCTTTTTGAAATTACAACCCTGAATTATACCATTTGCCAAAAGGTAAAGGCTATGAAGAAAAAGAGAATAAAACCATTGGGAAGAAGAGACACGTACTTTTCCCTCAAGTTCTCTTCTGTCCCTGCCATCTTCTATCAGTCTGACAAAAAGCTGTTTGTAAGAGCCTCTTGAAATGAAGAATCTAATATTCAATCACAAAAAGATTAGCCTTTGACTGTACTTCACTCCATGCTGCACTAATACAATCAGCATGGGAAATGTTATCCGGTAAGAGGTTAGGGAGAGGATGGAAAACCAGGTGGTGATGGAGACCTAAATTATAAAGGTTTATTTTCCATGAAGCATGACTTTTATTTGCTTCTAACTTGAGGAAGTAGCAAAGCTGGAGATGAAACACACAGCATGAGATGTTCAGCCACGTACTTGAGGGCAGGTGTGCTGCTGAGGCACTGCTTACAGCACTCCTGTCACACTGAGCTTGGGCTGACCTGTGAAAAGGATACAGGAAAACTGGGATTACTTTGGAGAAGTTAATTCAAAACTAATGCAGCCTCCGCATACCATGCCTAAGGTGTCACAGAAGGCACGAGGAACTGCAGGAGACCTGGACATAACTTGGGCACTCAAATATAGGAGTGCAATCCACAAAACATTTATCACCTGAGGCTCCTGAAGGGCCATAAACATGTATTTTTTTGCCACTGTAATTATCCAGCTATCTAGAGTCTTGCTACTGCACTCAGAAATGCTGTCATCTCAGCAGGACTGCGTGAGTTAGCATCTATGTCATGTACACGCCTGTTGGGATCTGCAAATTAGGTCTTTCTGTGCTTAAGTTCCCCGAGCAGTCTCAGCTTTTTCTTAGGTATGAAGCACAGGAGAGGATGTTTTGCAAAGATTTTCTCTCATGACCTAGAAGCTCAGACACCTCTTCTGGAGCAGGAGATAGGACACATCACCTGCCCTCCCAAAACTGCCTCAGCACGGGACGAAAAGCAAAGCTTGAGAGAGAGCGCAAGATTGTGCAGCCCACCGATAAAAGCTCTGACCCTGCACAAAGGACTTGGGCTTTCCAGTTTCTTTACAAGAACCACATCTACATTTTGCATTATTTTCAGTAATTCATACACCAATTCTGCACGTTTGCTGCCTCAGCAGTAGAAGAGATGTTGGATTTCCTACAACGTAAGCTGCCCTCGTAGGATAAATACATTATATTTTTGTGATGTGTACTGTCATATGCTCTCTCAATGCCAGGATAAACCAGAGTTCATGGCTTTGGAAAACAGAACTGATGATGAGCATCATTAAATCTCTACATAACTTTTTTTTTTTCCCCCTCTGAGATGTCCTTCCTGAAGCTACAGTGAAGGACATGCGATATATACACGTGTCACCATCACTTACGTCAGTAATCTAGCAGACAAGACCGTGGGATTGACATGATGGCCACAGGGCCTGAATTTAGGTCACATATGAAATGAATTAAAAGCTTCTCCTTATCTCACTGCAACATCTCTCGTCTGGCACAAAGATGAGGAAAACTAACCCATTGCTTGCCAAGAGACTTCTAAGCGTAAGAGCTCCTAAATCAAGGTACCAGATCACAATAAATCGGTCTAGCCACAACAGCAGAGCTCTGAATTGTGTTTATCCCCATGTAATTACTGCTACAGATCTCAATGACAAAGATCTGTGTGTGAGTTTATCTTGAAAAAAACAACAACGAAAACAAACCAAAACCCCAACACCTCAAATGAAAGAAACCAAACCCCAAAAACCACGACAATAACAAAAAAAAAACCCAAATCTCACACATGCAAAATTCGGACTAAATCTAAGTAATTGGCTTGTATGAGATCAAATGTCCCATGGGACCTCTCCCCAGCTCATGTTCCTCACTTCACCTCTTCTTCTAGAGAGTGAACTGTGTAGCAGAGAGAAGGCTTTAGGCTGAATGACAGACTGCAAGTAGGGACTACTACTCAGGAGACAAGGCTCTGAGCAACCTGACCTAGTTGAAGATGTCCCTGCTCACTGCAGTGGGGTTGTACTAGATGAATTTTAAAGGTCCCTTCTAACGCAAAGTGTTCTATGATTCTTAAGTGCCAGTCAAGCCCTCCTCTAGGAAAATAACTCCCTCATTCTTTTAAAGGGATTTTTGGTTTCATAAAACACATCAAACAGCCCACACTGCCCAGATTCGCAAGCAACCATTAAGGAAGTTCAAACAGAAATCTGCAACCAACAGAAAGGCACACATCCCCACGTGAAATCAGGACAGGTTTGAATCTTCTCAGGGTTGAAAGGCAGCAGACAAAGGGTATTTCTGGGTGTTTGGGGAGTACTTTTACAGGACGTGGTGGATAAAACCTGATCCTGGCAGCTGAAAGAGCCCAAATCCTTCATCACTCAATTCTTGGATGCTGAAGGGACAGACAGCGAATTTAGCGAGATGAGTTTGGGGTGCTGATTGCAGAGATATGGAGCGTTAATCAGGGAAATTTCTTGTGTTTCATTCTTCCTGGACATCTAGGAACTGACTCTCTATGTTTAATATGTAAATAAATACAATACTATCAAAGCCAACTATCTCCTGGATTTCTCTCCTGAGTCAGCTTCGCAAAACTCTACATTTTTTGGCCAACCATTCTGATGAAAACTGGCAGCAACACACTTTGCCGCACACCTCAGAAACAAAGTGTGATCCTTGCGTGAAAACTTCTGCTTTACACAGGGCTGGTAGGGTCTCAGCATCCCTTCTCTGGGGGGTGGCCAGCTCAAACAAATGAGGCATGGCAGAAATGAAGCAGAGGTTAAAATTACAGTACAGAGGTATAAGGCAGTAGATCCTGGGGAAACAGGAGGATGGGATGTCCTACCTAAAGACTTCTGCCTGCACAAGGGAGAGGCTGCACGTCAGAAGCAAGAGAGCAGTGAAGAGTGTGTTTCTGTGTGGGTGTCTGGAGGTAGGAGGAGATGCTGGACATTCGCAGATGCCAGGAAGGGCAGCAGGCCAAGGTCAAGCAGGAGGAAGGAGAGGCTACTGGGGAGGTAACCTCCAGGCACTCATATTAAATGTACATATCAAATGTAAGCCAAGTCAAAGCGGTCAGATGACATTCAAATGGAGGTTTTCTTTCTCCTCTGCCCAGCATTTTAGAGTCTGATAGACCATGGATTAAGACAGCCAATTTAGGCATGTTTTTCATTGCACTTTAGTCTGTTCCATAATCACCACAAGATAGAATTTGGCTTTAAACCCTTCACTTTTCATCCCAGGGACAAAGCCTGTTTTCATCCAGTGTGCCAGGACATTCTATGAGATTAAAATTATGTCTCTTGCAAGACTGTCAGGATCCTGCCTTCAAGGGTCTCTTTCTAATTCTTTTCAGAGGCTGCCAGCCTTGCTGGGCATAGTGCTAGCTTCAGAAGACATGGGGTGGAAAAGTCTTTTTTTAAATGATTTTTAAAATCAGAGGAAGAGAGGAGGCTATTTAATTCCATACAGAAAATCACTTCTTCTTCCTGCCAAGCAGCAGTGGGAGCACAGGCCTTGGAGTTCACGGTTCAAGAGTGCAATCATTTGACATGCAGTCATTGCCAGAAGGGAAAAGGAGGGGAGGCCAACCTAGGCAGAGACTCTGCGACTCTGACCTTCCAAGAGAAAATCCCAATTTGCAGAGCTATCCTTCAAGGACTTGGCTCCACAGACATTCACTGCATTCACCTTCACCTGGGCAATCAGAAAAATAATGATAACAAAGGTATCAAGGTTGAAAAGTTTGGACTTAAGCTTGTAAGGTTGAGGAAAGAAAAAAGGGGCTATTCCCCCCCAACA
The DNA here is from genome assembly GCA_013396935.1 of Baryphthengus martii. Classification (NCBI taxonomy): domain Eukaryota; kingdom Metazoa; phylum Chordata; class Aves; order Coraciiformes; family Momotidae; genus Baryphthengus; species Baryphthengus martii. Next base: position 31,840 of record VWZK01020460.1, on the reverse strand, counting down.
ACAACAGCAGCCCAAAAAGCTCTCATCAAGACGGTGCTTGGATTTTGGAGCAAGGTTTAAAACTTTCATTTTTCTGTCTCAATATTTAATCAGAACACTTAAAAAATGCAGAGGAGCAAAATGACAACAAAAGCGAAACACAAAGACACCCCACCCTGGGATTAGTCTGATGCCTGGCATTGAAAAAGCCACCAAATGACAGACTGTACTGCGGTAATTCATGCTCATGACATCGCAGTGATTGGCTTTAAATGCACTCACCAGTAAATTACCACCAGTCAAACAAAGGGCTCCAAGGAGAGAGACAGACAGAAAGGAACATTCAAGGTTCTTGATTATTTATCAGCTGGCCAAAACATTCGGAGACCAAAGAGAGCATTATATATCCTACCCAATGAATCACCTCACAGTGAATGATTACGTTCGTATCAAGTGAAGTTTCCACTAAGGGCTGGAGGGAAAGGATGCACAAACAGCTTGGCTTAGCCAAGGTAGCATTAAGAGGCCAAAAGTTATTGAAGCCAATAACCAACTGTTGATTTCAGCCAAGCCCCCTGTGACATGGAGGCTTCAGCAATGCGCAGGCAGTGAACTTAGATTCCCAAAAGCCACAGCAAGGACGCTTCATTAGAAGGAAGCTATCAGGCTAAATACATTCACAATTTCAGTGCTACCATCTTTAGTTAAAATTAAGGATATTTAAAACACCTAATTTATTCTTCGCTCCTTGCCCTGTACTTTTTCCAGCATGCTTTACGCAGCCACCTAAGCAGCTTAAAGACTTTGTCTTTCATGAGCTCACACTTTGGCTCTCCCAGGCTCTACAAATGTTGCACCATGAAAATATCATGCCAGAGAACAGCTGAACAGAACTTTGTCTCAGATGACATTTTAAACCATTCAGGAAACACTGATTCCAACTACCGTTTTTTTTCAGTTGTCTTTAAAATAAAATAACTGTTTCTGCCCCAAGTCACTTGTGTTCATCCATTAGTGGATCAGAACTCCAGCGTGTAATGACTAAGTTGTAAGTGCAGTATGATGGGATGCACCAGGTTGGCAGCAAGAAATAGCAACAGGAGACAAAGTACTCAACTGATGTTTTTAAGAAACCAACCTGACAGGCTTGTAAACCGCTCCTATACTTACTTTTTCCTCTATCATACTTACATTTGCTTTTGATTAGAAATTCATTGCTGAAGAGCACAGTAACCTGAGCGATGGTTCTTTACAAAGTCATTCTTAAAAACATTTCATACAAGGTGAAAAAGAAGTTTAACAAAAATCGTAAGGCCCTGCATGTGACAGCATCCCTCTTGTCGGTGCTGTCTCTCAGACTTTTTTTTTTTTTGGTCTGTTCTTGATGACAATGTATGCAAGCATTTCTGCACGAGCCATGGGAGATAAGGAACCCTGGGGTTCTAAATTGCCATCGTGCTGGACTGCGCGTGACTGATAACTTAGTACTAGCATTTTGGGATAGCAAATTACTGTGTATTTTACTCTCTTGCAACCTTCCCTTCATCTTAAACCGCCTTTCGTATGATAACTTGAAATATTTTCCCTAGACTTTCTATCTTTAATAAAAGTCAGACAAAGCCTGAATCACCCTGTAAGTTTGGGAAACGTTTTGCTACGGATACCGTTTTAAATAAACATCTCATTCAAAGATCCCAGCACACAGTGTTAAAGCGGGATATGCTGCTGTAACTCTTCACATTTCCACCCAAACATCTCACTACATCTGTGATGTTGCTGCGTCACCTAATGTCAGCACGTGCGATTTATAGGCAAGAAGCAGAGAGAGAAAGAACATGCTGAAATCACTTGCCTACAGCAATATGCAGGGAGAGTCGGTGCCAGGGCTGGGAATTAGAGCTCGATTGATTTCTGGTATCCAGCCCCCTGCATAATTCACTAGGTCACAGTGGCAAGATTTAAATATGAGACTAATTGAATGTTCATATAGAAACTACTGCTCTTTCAGTCCAGCCTGATGTAAAGTTGGAGAGGGAGAAGGGTTCAGAGAAGAAACTGAGATCTCTGGAGGAAAATTGGAGGGTGAAAAATTAACCAGGAAAGAAAGCTGCTCTGTCCCTCTCCCGTTATCTCACTGGCAGGTTAATTCCGGATGACAATTTAAAAGTCAAACACAGTCAATCTATTTCACCAGGGAAAATAAACCATGTCCTCAAATCCCAGGTGACACGGATGAAAACAGAAAGCATCTGGGCCTCCAGTGGGTTGCTATAAAGGCACACGCTGAGCTCCCCAAGAGCCACAAAACTGCCTTCTGCAGCGGGACCATCTCCAGAGGGGTGTGACCACACACCCAGAGGTCATGTTGGAGTCATCCTTGAGTTATCGTGAATAGTGATAAGCAAGAACACATGAGAGGATAACAAATATTAATGTTAGTGTGAATGTCTCTAAAGGAAAATCCTCTCAAAGGTCTGAAAACCAAAACCAAGCGGGCCAGGGCAATTACACCTTCCCCCTTTCCTGGGCTGTTCATCACTTTCTCTTTACTGGGCAGATGGTTTTAGCCCTACCTGCTTTGGCTTTCGTCTAGATCCCGAAGGGAGTGATGGTGCCGTTACGCTTGCTGGAAAGATGCTTTCTCCCAGCAGCATGCCTTACGAGCAGCTCGTGGTACGTAACACAGCTCCACTGAGCTGCTTCGGCTTTGCTGCTAAAGCAGACATCCTACAAATACTCCTTTCCTCCCCTGCCAGAAAGCCAGAACCACCTTGAGACTCCTGAAGATCTCCATCATCTGCCAGCACAGGAGAGCACTTTCATTTCTAACTACCCCAACCTCGTGGCTTGTCCCTGGGGATGGACCTCGAAGCACCTGTCCAAGTATGTTACCTTGGCAGCATTAAAGCATATTCTTCCCAGGATTTTCTCCTGCAAGATAGCAACTGCCAGGAGCTTGGGGTAGTACGAAGCTTTAAATGTTTTGTAATCTCCAAAACAAGCAATTTTTCTTGAACCACGCGGCATTCTTCAACCTCCCATTAATTTATACAGGACATCTGGCATCCCTAGGACACTTGGAAAATATTCTTCCAGGTATGTTTCCCACTGTAATACTTGCAACAACACCTGCTTTTCCTCCTATGCCATAAATGGCAAACATTCTCCATCTGCTCCCCTCTTCAGGACCTCTGGGATCTGGGCTGTCTACCAGCTACTCCCAAAGGAGTGCAACGGTGAACACGTGAAGTGTGTATGGAGGTCAAGTCAATGCAACATGGTTTGCTCTCCAAAGGTGATTGCTATCAATTCCTAAACGGTTTCATTTCCCAGTAGCTAAATTATGACCCTATCTTCCTAAAATAGCATCTAGACAAGCTCTCTAAAAAATAATCTTTTTTTTTTTTTTTTGGACAGTCCCATGAAGTAATTACTTTTCAGGGTTCATTCAGGAGCAGGAGCAAACCACAGTGGTTCCCATCAGCAAAGGTGAAGGCTGCTCAACCTATTCCAATTCTGCAACCCCCATGTAGAAGGTTTTATTATTTAAAGTTAGGGTTAAAACTTAAAATCCTCTGAGTCTCCCTCCACCAAAAAAAACAAAAAAAAATCCAAACAAAAAACCAGCAGTAACTCTGACCAAAAAAATGAAAAGGAGTCCTTTAAAAAAAAAAAGACACAAAAAAAGAAAAAAAAAAAAAAGTGTGTTGGGGGGGGGTTTTTTGTGTTTGCTTTTGTGGCCAAAGATTTTTTTTTTTTTTTTTTCCCGATTCATCCAGCCAAATATACCCAACAATATTATTTCAGGAAGACTTCTGAGAGAAAATTGTTGGTTTTAAAAACCACAAACTATTTCTAATATATCACCTAATGCAAGCAGGAGAGATAGGTGATCTGAAAGAAAGGGCATGCTTTGTGTCCTTTTTATATACACCCCTTGGGATGTTTTCCTCGTTCTGAGCCAGGTTGCACTGGTCCCTGCACCGGCAACAGGGCTGGAAACTCTGGACGCACCAGTGGGGACACCCAGTTCTTCTAGATCCCTCATGCACAGATGTTTTCTGAAGATGGAATCTCTTTATGGAAACGTAAATCCCTTGGCTGGGCTCTGAAATAATTTAAAGTGGTTAAGCAGCTACTGACCAAAGTCATTACAGATCTTGCTCATCTTCACAGGGTTATTTGGAGATGAGCAGATACAAGTTGCCTTTGGGCTGTCACCAAAGCAATATTAATAATTATGAAAAATAATCTTCACACAATATAGCAAATCTACAGTGCCACGTCTGGAATTAGCCTTTCCTTGGTGACAAATTTTAAACAACAAACACTCATAACACAAGTCTATGAACTATTGGCTGTAAGAAACAATAAATCCTTCGGCAATATGAGGAGGATAGGAAAAGCTTCCCATTACAAATATTGTTAACTCTGTGCATTAAAATGGCAAGCCGAGACAGCTCTGGTTAGCAAATACAATGAAACCTTTTACAAAAAAGCTTTTAGAGAAAGGAAAAAAATCCCGAAATGTAACGCAGGGCGCTTTTGTGACAATGCGGAAAGGTCAAACACTCTACAACCCACTCGGTGGAAACGCTGAGAGGATTGTTCCTAGAACCATCCGAAGAAGAAAGAACAAGCGCCTACAGCCAAGCGCAGGGCTGGAGCTGCGGACGGGTAAGTGCAGCAGCAAAGAGCGGTGCATAAGTGGTTTCAGCCGTGCTCACCTGGAGCAGCGAATGCTGTAGAGGGTCTGGAAACGCAGCCGGACAACACACCGATGGCTGTAGTTTGCATTGAAACACTGATTGGGGTTAAAGGTCCTCACACATGCCATCAGCCCTAGTACAGAAACACACGGTGCTTTCATGAGCGCTCACTTCAAACACTATTGTCTGTAAGTGGCTTCACAGCTCTGGAGGAAGATGGAAATAAGCCCAGCAATTACGATGGAAAATGTTTCAGATAATTGCTGGTTGAGCTGTATATCCACCTACATTTTCTAAAAAAAATAAAAAATTTACATCTGCAATGGGTAAATAAATACCTTTTTTTTAAATAATTTCTCATATATAAAGTTTTCCTTTCAGACAGAAGTCATCTTCTACCCAGGTTCACAATCCTGGGTAAGAAGGAAGTTTTTTTAATATTGTTTGCCTCTCAAAATCATTATCAAGATTTAATTCAATTCTTCATGGGTAAATGTCCACCCTATGGGTAAGTCCTCTGAGACATCCAGACTCAGACTCCTAAGCATCTGAATGTTCAGTGTTACGAGTAGTAAGAGACTGGCATCTGTAACAGAAAATGAAATGTCATGAGACAACAATGAATTGTTTTTTTAAAATTGGCCTACAATGTGGAGAAGAGGAAGCTAATCCATCATGAGCAAGCACTACTGGACGCAGCCTGTGGCTACCTTAACAATATTTAGAGGTTCTGGGGCAAAAAAAAATGTTTCATGGCATGCAAAATCAAAGCACAGTTTGATTAGATTAAATTCCCAGGAGTAAATAATTTATCAAGAAATCAACATTGGCTTCGGACCTGGAAATTGTGACTTGGTGCGATTCACTGTGTGCAGCCAGACACGTGGTGGACACAAGTTTATTGGGAATTTTTAAAAAGCAAATTTTTCTAAGTATAAGAGAATTGTTGGCATACTCAACTGGGAACATTACATTTGGAGTAGGAGATAAATAAACAGTAAATTGTTCAATGTCTTCCACCTCACAGAAAAAAAAATACAACCAACCAACGAAACAACCAGCAGAAGTGTAAAAATTTATGCTCTGAAAAAATACCCATCCAGTTAAAAGGAACAACTACTTCAATAAAAAAAAATAATGATAAAAAGCAGAGCAGGAAATGGTAGAGTTTTTCAATCAGGTTGAAAATACAGACAAGTAATAATGGAGACTACAGAACTCAATGAAAACTTTATAAACTTCAAGAATTAAGCATAATAAAGAAGACAACTTGAAAAGAAGAAATCCCAAGTGTCAGGTATGGCTTTATTGTTAGATGTTAACCTTAAAATTGTAAACACTGATATAAAAAGGCAACTTTATGCAATTGCATTAGTGGGAGATATGAGTCGATGGGGCTTTTTCCTGTAGATTCCCCCAGGGACTAACACTTGGCTCAATATTATTTAATATTTTATCAATGTTCTAAATGTTAATATAAAAATCTCTACAGATCACAAATAGATGGGATGGTAGCAAATGATCAGAACTTAGTTTTACAAATTAAACTGTTTTGGGGGTTGTTTTACTGTTGGGGTTTATTGAAGGAACACAATATAAGCAAATCTATTCAAATATAACCAAACACAGGGAAATCCTTCTGGGAATCAGGAAGAGTGACTTGGGAATTTTACTAACAAAGAATTAGAAGCCAAAGTCTTATGAATTCTCTTCGGTCATGGGGGACTCAGTTCAGTTGATCTTTGCTTGGGGAACAAGAGTGTCAGGAGTACTTCATATTAACACAAGAGGAAAGGATTTGAGTTTGGGATCAAAATAAATAATAAATAAATAAATAGTGGTGATATGTAGCATAAACTCACCAGTCTCATAGCCATTAATTCCTTGCTTGCAGATACAGGACAACAAACGTCCAAGGATAAGGACAAGCACGGCCTTGTCTACATCGAAAGCAGCCTGGCGGTCTGCACGGAGCTGCTCCCGAGGCATATTAACACTTCACTCTCTTCTAAAACATTTACAGGCCAGCATGAAAAGCACATGCATATCCTCATTTTTGTAAACCACAGCACTAAGAATACTAAGAATAAACTTATTAACTCCACAGCAAAAAGATACCACTTTTCTGTCCTGTTTAAAAGAAGGAAGAAGTCACCGTATATTTACCTGCACTCAGGAAGCAGCACTTTGGAAGTTAGTGCATTTGTAAATCCACTCTCTACTCTGAAAGTATATTCTCTTAGACAATATTTAAGTGCTTCAGCTGTAAGTTTGAAGACAAGTCAAGACAAGTGCAGAACTGAGACATGTCTAATTTTCCTTGATTAGTTCCCATTTTTACAGTCAAATAACGGATACATTCTTGACAGGTTTTGTCAGAAAAACCCACATCAAATATTGCTAAGAAAAAATTCATAGGCAAGGTAGGTCAATAATTTCTATGTATACATATATAATGGGTACATCCAACCAGATCCTGCCTGTCTAGTAGCAAGTGATGACCTTACCAGGCGACCAAAGTCACAAACACAGATGGTACCTCGCATGACATCTGTCCGTGACTATGTTTGATTATCAATGAAAAAATCCTTTCAATCTCAGAGACTAGAGACTTGTTGAGCCTTTGTGTTCAGAGATGTTGTTGAGTGCTTTTTTAAATTATTATTATTGTTCTTTCTCTGAAAGAATCTCCAGTGAAGAAGTCTCACTTTCACAAGAGGTCTGGGTCCTCCATCTTCCAGAAGTCTTTATTGGCATCTTTGTCCTTGATTTCAATGCTCCTTTCTATCTGAGACCTCTGAACCAAAGCTGTAAAGAACTTTCAGAGATACAGTAAGTTTCTTGAAGTTTGTTAGAATTAATACAATTCATTTCCCTTCTGCTACATCTTTACATTGTACCGCCACTTCAAACACAGAGCCCACTTAGCTTCTTCTGGAAGACTTCAGGTGTCAAGGCTATGAGGTTTTTGAGCCTCTTGGAGCAGTTACAATAAAAATCTCATTTCAAATATGTGCTTCTAAACAACATCTTTATAGGAAAGAACTCCCATAAAAAAAAATGCTTTTCAGGGTGAATTAATAAATGTGCTGCAGAGCGACAAGTTCATCTAACTTGAAGAGAGAAAAATATTTGGTATCCTGCACAGAAACTCTTGAGAGAACCAACACTTAGTTCAGTACTTCTGAACAGACATAAAAGCATCATCCCACATCTGTGTATGCAAAAACCTCTGAAATAAATTAAAGATTAAAGAAATGTAATTTAAAAGAAAAATGGAAATCAGACGAGAGAGGAGCTGTTTGTACAGTGCCAACCCTGCATGAAATGCATTACTAACAGGCGCGAAGACCTCCCCAAAATTTTTAATCTCAGGCACCAAACATGCAAAGACGGATGGGTTTTTCACTTTGCTTATGAAAAATTCTCTCACATATAAATATTCCAGTTCTGCTGGAACTCACATACTCTGTGTTTAGTCTTGACGGACTGAACTTCTGCAATGGAAGGCTTTCCTCTCCAGGACAGAAAGATCTCTCCAGCCCCAAGCAAGGACAAGCTAAGAAGAAGGAAAACTTCAGCAGATACCGGGCAAGAAGAGCAATCTAAATTTGCACCAACCTTTGCTGTGCATCTGCAACTGGTGGTTTCTCAGCTGGATGGTTAAGAAGAGAGTGATCAGGGTGGGCAGGACACAGTGAACAGAGAACGACAGTTCCTGGGCTGCCTGTGACTGAGCTTACACAGAAAAGAGCTTCACGAGCAGAGGGTAGGCTGGCAGCAGACGGGGCTGAGAGCAAAAACTTGTCAAGGAAAGACCAAGCAGAGTTGCAGAAAGACTAAAGAACTGCTGAGACGGGCAGGGAGCAGACATCCCACAGAGGTGACAACTCTCTGTGGATGAGAGGGTGCTGCTCAGAGCTTGCAATAACCCAGAAAAACACAGCTGGGTCGTCTTAAGTCCTGGAGGAAAAGACCTGCACAAGAAGAGACTTAATGGGCAAGGGCAGAGAGCACTTAAATATTTAAGAATGCTCTTCATCGCTTTGAATTTTAATTAAGATAATTAAGTATTCTAGCTGACATTCTAATAAAGCTTTTTGAATTCAAAAAGCCATTCTCATTTTCTTTTGTAAGCTCGCTGTAACGAGAGGTTCGGGTACACCCACCTCAAAGCACCAACAGCATCCTCTAGGTCTAATTCAGTTCCTAGTCAGTAGAGCAGTAGAGCACAAAGCAGCTAGTGACCAAAGAACAACGCCTCAAACCAAAATCAAGTGCGAAAGGTCAGACTAGACTTACCACAATACGACCGGATAAAAAAATATTTGAGACATTCTGTTCATCAGAACAAAGTGCAGTTACAAAGATACCTTACGAATTAAATGCTGCAAAGCATGGGAGACACCTTACATCTTGTTAGGCTGACAAGCATTTATTATTTTTTCCCAGCAAAGGCAAAAAAACAAAGAGGGATTTTTTTTCCTTAAGAGTTCCCATCATTAACACGTTAAAAATAAAAGGCCTGCAAGTTTTTCTTATAAACAACACTAGAAAAGAAGTGTCAGACAGAAGATGCAGGCTGGGAAGGTTTTATAAAGTGGCTCAGCTACAGGCTAACAGTAAAACTGAGCATCTGTTAAATGCCAAGGATATAAAGATAGGATTTCTCCCTTGCCTTCGTAAGTAATTCGGATATTGGCTCCTCAAATTCTACGAAAAGTAGCAGGTGTTAAGTCACCTGAAAAGTTGCACACAAGCTCTTTGACCCACTTCATTCATTTAAAATAATTAGACCCAACTCCCTCCCAGGAGTCTCGTCATGGAGGGTGCTCTTGCAGTACTGCCATACGCTGAGTGTTTGCTTTATGGCTGGAAAGAATTCCAACCCCACAACACTGACTGCCTCTGTATTGCCTAAAGAAAAAGGGAAAAGAATTGCAAGACAGGAGTTAAGGCAGTTCACCTTCCTTATTCTGAATATAAAATACCTAAAAATTACTTAGACCCTTATTGACTTCCACAGCTTGTAGAGCTCGTAGATAGAAACCCAGTCTTTGGTTTAGGTCTGGAGACATCTACCGAGGTGGCCAACTCGCCAGCTAAGATTTTGCCGAACCCCCTCCAGCAGACGGTGCACACAAGGACAAATCCTCCTGCCTACAGTACTCAGAGGATGATATACCAAAGGTAGCTTAAAATATAAGCAAGTCAAGTTCAACTACCTTGTTAGTAGCTGATAAGTCTTTTCAAAAGTATCACTAACTCTCCATCTTTGGATGAGTAGTTGAGTAATTTTCCTTTATTAATCCAATCTGATGATAATTAGAAGTCATGGAAGTTTGGCTTCCCTCCTACAAGCCCCATTAGTCCAGCTGGAAAGGAAATTTGAGATCTCAGCGCAGGGTCATTCTAAATATCAAACATGATTTACTTATAAAAAAAAAAAAAAGGAAAGGTAGACAAGGGAGTCTGTCCTTAGAGTAAATAATAAAGTAATTATCAGGGTTGCATGAAACATTATTCTGGAACTCGAAGGCCTCTGTAAGAAACCACTTAAAACAACAGGGAAAAACAGCACCTGACCAACCCTACTGAGTATAACAGGAGGGTTATAATAAAAGCAATTTGCTTATGTGCCCAAAATCACAAGTTCTAAAAGCATTTCAAAGCCTTTCAGACATAACATTTACCATGATAAATGTGTGCACAGTGTGACACCCCACCCATTGACGGAAATTGTGCTTTTTTCATAATGGCATTTAAAGAGCAAAACTATTTTCTTCCTTGCCCGAAGTTTTGCCATCAGAACTTTCCTCTGTGGGGAGCAGATAGAGCTGTGCAACTTCCAGCAGGTCGAGTCTGCAGATGGTTAAGCAGAGGAGAATTTATGATCTTCCCCTCTCCATTAGTGTTCAGCATAATTTGGACAGAGCAGGGAGGACCAAGAGAAAGATGGGGAAACTGAATTGTCCTTAAGCTTTGTCACAAAACAAATAGACAAACAAAAGAAACCCCACAACCAGCAGCCAGGAGGAGCCATGAATACTTAGAGGAGACAAGGGGCTTATTTCTTCCACTGTGATACCAGGCGTGCTCAGCGGAAATTTAGCATATCAGTGAAAGAACCGCCACAGGCAGGATGTGTGCTGCCAACCTGGCTGCACAACTGCACAGCAAACACAACACCTGAGGTTAATACTCTTTCTTTTTTTTTTTTTTTTTTTTTTTTTTTTTTTAAACACACCACATAGCAGAATTATAATTTACAGCATCAAAAAGCTTGAGGTACAGCTCTGGACGAACTCCAGCAGCTACAAATGACGTTCTATAGCTCTGAGCACACTAATTCTATGGCTCGGAGAGACTGTTCTTTCTGTACTTGCTATTTGTGATTGAATATTTACACAGAGCGCTGTGCTCAGCCACCTGATCAAGGCCGGCCTGCTCCTTCATGCTGGACAGCACAAAGATTTCAAATCAAGGAAGTAACCTCCCACTCAAACATGGTATCACCGAGGGAAAAAACTCAGCCACTCACCATCCCAGTCCTTCCGATTAACTGCATAACATATAAGCACCTACATCGCTTTTTGTGATATGAGTGCTGCCTACTGTGATGTACAGCACAACCAGCAGACAGGCCTTTCTAAAGTGTTTGTGAGTGGCTTTTGCACTTGTATGTACCATTTTGGGGTTTATCCTTTTCCAGTGATTTCTCCAAAGTGCTATCACTTGGAAGACAGACTTTGAGATAGACTGAAGAATGCAATGAACTGATACAGAGCAGGTAGCCCACGACAAGGTGACATAAAATTGGAAAGGAAACTCATTCGCTGGAGTAGCAAACAGGTGGACATCTCTACTGGAACTGAAATAATTGTGAAAGAAACAATCTGACACAGTAAAACCCGGGGAGCAGGAGACAGAGCTGTGAAGGGTTATCGGGAGTTAGAGACACAACATCTGAACAAATGAAGGATGTCCGAAGCCCAGAGCATTAGCTGACATCAAATAAAGATCTTCTAACACAGTCACTTTCTTTAGAGAGTGGAAGGTTGACTTAGTTGCCTCTAAGGAAGACCAAGGCCAAGAGAACTGTTTTAAAACCACTTTAAAAAAACACCACCACCACCTAGTTTGTTCAAGGTTACCTTTACGGAGCACATGTCCAGTTATTTGAAACCTGCTGACCTTCAAAATGGACACAACTCCTTCTTTTCTGAGAGTATGGGTTCTCCATGGCATGCTGGAAGAAAGGTGAGGTTGCAGGAAACAGGCTTTGTACTGAACTCCAACCCCACTCCCAAACCTGAAGGAAGTTGAGCATCACCATCTTTGAAAACTCAGCCCTTCTAGTTTTGAGATTTGTGAGTTTTAGTATAAAACCACACATTGCTGCTGGGTACAAGTGGAGTCTTCAGCCAGTAAAAGCTCTTCCACTTAACTCTATTGCAAAAACCCAGTTTTGATAGCTGGGTGCCAACTTGCCCAAAATCACCATCCAACCTACCTGATGACCAGGTACTGGACACCTTTGGTGTCACTCTCAGTGACACACAGCCCACCCTGTCCACTGCGTTATCTTTAGGGAAAAGGTATGGGAGCAGGTAAGCTTAAAAAGAAGGCACAGATCAGACAAAACAATCACTGAACGCTTTGGGTTGGAAGGGACCTTTAAAGGTCATCTAGTCCAACTGCCCTGCAGTGAGCAGGGACATCTGCAACTAGAGCAGGTTGCTCAGAGCCCCATTCAACCTCACCTGGAACATTTCCAGGCATGGGGTACCGACCACCTCTCTGCGCAGCCTTTGCCAGTGTCTCACCACCCTCACTGTAAAAAAACATCTTCCTTCTCTCTAGACTAAATCTCCCCTCTTCTAGCTCAAAACCACCATCTCTTGTCCTTTCACAACAGGCCCTGCTAAAAAAGACTGTCTCCATCTTTCCTACAATCTAACAGAGCTCTTTGTTATAACAAACGAGAGAGATGTGTTTTTTCCTAGGGGATAATGCTGCAAAAGGTTCTAGAAGATACCGTTGAACTAGCAAATACAACATTCAAAATGGACTGTTTGATTCAGAAACCATCTCTAGTCCTCCTAGGTAAGGAGAGGAGCACCGGCATCCGGGTTCAAAGCACAGGCTTCAATTCTCTGCCTCATCACATGACAAGCAGAAAATCTGACAAAAGCCACCTATTATCAGGAAAGGAGGGGGTACTTACCTAACCAAATCAAGCATGCTGTAGTTGCATCTGACCTACTGACCAGTCTGAGCTGGCGTGTTCCTGGGGCACAATATAGCATTTTGTACAAAAAAATGCTTGATTGGCCCTGTGTGTAATACAGCTTTTGTTTCTTGATACTGAGCAGAAGGAACCTATGACCTTGGATTGCAGAGACTGCACAAGTGTCTCCACACTGCAATATCCTTCACCAATCGCTAAATTAAATTGCTTTGTCAGAAAAAAAAAAACAACAAACTTTCCTGGAGAATTTCTAAACAACTATAATACTGAGAATATAAATGATGGCTTGGTTTTTTTTTAATTTGCACATTGTCTGGAGAGAGGAAAACCTCAAGAGGCAAACAGTAACCTCTGATATTAACTGTTTTATCATGTTCCCAGTACACAACAGAAACAGCAGCAAAAAGGCATCACAAAACCTCTGAAAAACACGAGTTGGCACTTTATCAGAGTAAGGAGACAGAAGAATCAAACACAGCTCACCTTGTCAAGCCTGACAATAAAATCATCAGTAAAATAAACATACTAAAAAAAAAGAGGAAAAAAGAAAAGCCAGAACAAGGTATGCTCATTTCCAGATTATTCAGAACACATGTTTTTGGATCTTCTAAAAGCACCATTGATTTTCTGCTAACATATCAGCTCCATAAGCACAACAAAAGGCAGCTGGTGTTGGCAGAATCAAATCACTCAGGAGAGGGACCGACACGTTCCCTGTTGCAGGAAGAAGTCCTCTTGGCACAAAGAAGCCAGAAATTGGTGTCTTTCCCCAGCTCACCAGATCCAGCAGCCACTTAAAGGCTCTCCTGAAATTTCCAATTGCCAGTCTAGTCATCTCTTTGTTGCAACTTCGCCATTAAAAACATTTGGATTTGCTTAATATTTTCCAAAAAAACTTAACAAAACAAACCCTGCAGCAAACCATGCAGTAGCTCTGAGCCATCTAAAGAGGAGCCTAAACGATACTTGGTTAAGTAGCTGTTAAAACTGTAACTATGCTCCGTTTATAGAGCTTTGCAAAAACGCAGTACTTAAAAGACTACAGAAAAAAAAATTGTATTTTCCTCTCGCTGAAATATTGAAAGCAGAATGTACTCAGCTGGAAATGAAACGGTGGGCGTTTGATGGCATATTTTAAATAGTATTCCTCTTTGTGCATGCAGTGTAATGCCACCCAAGGGGGAGATTAAAAAAAAAAAAGCCTGTAATTTGCAAGTCCATTTTAAAGTCATATTGAAGATGATGTGAAATTCAGGATAGGGTTCTTGAGAGAAATCTCTCTGGAAAAATGTGGATGTACCTCAGGGAAGCTTTGGATTTGCTTACTCACACTGGAAGGCTGTTCTGTCTTTTGACATTTCAACATTGTTTACTCTTTGCATTGGAATTACTGAGTGGTTTATTACAAAGGTGTATCTTTGACTAACAAAAACATATTTCTCTTCTGCAATATCCAGGATTGCCAAAAATCCCTTCCTATTCATCTTGAAACTTTCATTAGTAGTGAGGATATAGCAGTTACTTTTACAATAGGAGATGAATCCTGCTGTCAGATATGATGGAGGTAACAAACATCTACATGTGTGATGGACCTTCCTTCTTGGCCCTGGGAAAAACAAGATTGCCCACATTGATCTGATCATTCTCAAACAATTGCAAACAGCATCACTCTTTAAGGTTTTAGGTCGTCATCAGCATCCTGTGTGACCTACTCTAGGTTCCTGCACTGGCAGGGGGGTTGAACTCGATGATCTTTCGAGGTCCCTTCCAACCGCTAACACTCTGTGATTCTGTGATCTCCTTAACAGACTTCTGGCTAAATGGGTTTTCTCCTTCCTCTCCGTTGCCTTCCTTGAAGCATTACAGACTGGCCACTGATGGATCTGGAGAGAGGAAAAGGGTAAAATAATTTTCCCGAAGCCAGATTTTCTTCCTTAGACACCCAAGTGAGTGGATGCCGAGATTCAACACCACCAAATCTGATGTCAGAAAAGAATCTTCCCCTGGGTCAGAGGAGGAAGAAGCAGGAATGGCTTCTGTCTTCACTCGTAGCACATAACATGGCTTGATTAGAGAGATAAGTAACTTGATGATGTAATCACATCCCACACATTGAAGAGGTTAGAAGTACCAGTGATACCATGACCCTTCCTGTCTTTTTTCTATGGCCACAACAATTTGTACTGCAGAAGACTGAATTACTTCAGTTGGACAAAGAAGTCTTTAATCGATCACGGCATCACAGTGAAAGGAAAAGCAACCACAGAAGACCACAGCATATACTCCAAGTGATTTCCTTTACCTCTTAAATCCTAATTAGTTTAATTTCACTTAATTTTTGCCATACAGAAGTTAGACAACTATCCTTACTTAGTCTTCTGTGTTAGAGGAGAGCAGGGAGCATTAACCATCCTCCAAAGGCCTACTCTGAACTTGCCTCACTTAACAGGCAGCTAACTTGGACAAGAAACCTGCAGTTCATATAGCTCAAAGCAGGAAAATTTTGGAAAACTATGAAACCATAGAAGAAGAAAAGCTCTCAAGTATTTTACCTTGATACTTATTGCTTGACTGTTTTCAGATCAAAGAAAACAGTGACAGAAAAGCTCTTACGAGGATATCTAACCCATTACACTGAGACGATTCCCTCTACCAGCACGACATTGGCACAGCTGTCTCGCTTTACTCTGCTTTGAGGGTTTTTTTCATTACTGGTATGAACGACAGATTTGAATCTGGAAGAACCTTCACCTTGATTTGTCCAGTTAAATGAAGATAAAAGTGTATTTTGCGCTACAAATGCTTGACACAAGGCTCTTTTTTTTTTTTTTTTTTTTTAAACTCCGTATCATCCTCTAAACATATGAAAGACATGCAGCCACGGTCAGGCTACTGTTTTGCTATTTGAGCAATGCAACTTCGCAAGTCTTTCATGCCAATAATTCTCCAATTTTGAATTGGTATTGGGTGAGATTATTAGAATAAGACCAGAAAATCATGATCATAATTTATACTCATAGCTTTTGCAAGCGATAGGTTAAGGTTTAGCAGCGTAGTAAACTCTAAGCAATAATCTTGCTGCTTCTGTAATAATGCAAAAGCATTAGATAGATTTTATCCATGTTGCTTAGTCTAAAAATAAAGATGAACAAATTAAATAGGACATACATCAAATATATACACACACAGGATTCATTTATGAAAAGCAATTATTTGCACTCAGCAAAAGTCCTGTTTTGAGGTAATCAAATCGTTAAGAATAAAGACAAAACAAAGTAAGCTTAATTATTATTATTTTAACATGTTAAAAATACAGTCACATCAAAATAGGATACACAGTTATAAAACTGTTGCGGATGACATAAGAAAATAGTGTGTATATGTTTTATATATAAAAATCTACAGTATTTACTAACGCTGATACATATTTTGGAGCCTTGTGTTGCTTGCACAAATAAATTGTACAGCTTTGTTATGAATTACAGAACCATCGTTAAACATTGACATTATTACACTTAGCCACAATATTATATACATACATTTCTAAGCTGCTGCAACCAATTAGAACTAAGGTAAGCCCAAGTCATATTCATCTTCACAATTTTAGTTTAGAGTTTCAGTGTAGTGCTTTGCTACTGTTACTTCGCTGCAGTTTGCAATTTTTTTAAAGTAGAAAATTGCCCGGTTTATTAAAAATTACATCAGACACATTATATACACAAAAAAAACTTTCGGAAATATTCTAAAGTAAATGTTACTTCCATGTGTAAAAATTGTTTCACTTCTGTACCTTAAAACTTACAGAGCCAACCTGCAGCAGTAATAGGCACTAAAGCTCATTCTTTACAGGAAAACAAACAAACAAACAAACAAACATCCATTTCTATGCTTTTGTTAACAAATCTTACAAAACAAAAAAATAACAGGACAATCCTCCAAACCACCCAAAAGCTGGTGTTGATCCCAATGTTTGGTACTTCAGTATTAGAAAAATCCCTCTGGCAAGCGCTCCGAGGAGCTCTCCTGGCGAGGTCCTTCCTGGTCGGCCCCAAGTCCCCTGGGTTTCAGGGAGAAGTGGGTGCCCTCCACACTGCCCAGGCGGCAGCCGGCAGCTCTGCGTCCTACGTGCGCCTCTTCACTCGCACTTTTTTCTTTCCACCCCCAATTCACAGTCAAGGAAAGGAAAAGCATGAAGTAGAAAAGTCTGCAAACACTAATTAAATACTTCCATTACCAGGAGCTGAAGCTTCCTATTAAGAGTCAGGATCATTTTAGCGTGAAGCACGGCGCAGTCTCTCCGCAGCCTGGCAGTGCGGCATCACGCGCCCTGTCACAGGCACGAACCCTACCGGCTCTTTGGGGTAAAAAAGGGCAAAACAAAATGAAATTGACGTGACAAAGCTGAAGAGAAGGGACGCTGCGTACTCACACAGCTCAGGGAACAGCAAGCCCTGAGCAAATATCAGGCTGCTGCGTGTACTTCACAAGCTTGTGGAGGAGCTGGTCGTTCCCTGACACCTGTGAGATTTGGCCCTGCACCCGGTTTGTTTAGTTTGATAGCAGAGCCTGGCAAAAAAAGTGAGGAGTGCAGCACCGTTGCTGTATCTGGCATTACTCTCACTGTGTGTGCTCCAATATTTTGCATATAGGACGACATTCTGAAAGTAGACTGGGGGGAGAAGGTAAGAGTTCTCCGTTTCCAATGCACCTAAAATACTAAAGACTGCCCTGAATTTTAAGCACCATTTCTTAGCCAGATTAGAGAGACATTTTTGGCTTTCTGCTTTTGTCTGCCTGCTCCTTCTTGTTGAGGAAAATGACAAACAGTAGTCAAAAGGAGAGAAAATTAACTCTCACGTAAGATTAAATTAATAATCCCAAAGCATCTCCCCTGCCCAGAACAGATACTGGGATGCTGAGGCAGCTGTATAAAAACGACAGAAATTCCCATTCAAAATGAATGGCTTCTCAAATAAATTACAAAGAAAAATTAATATGAAATAAAAGTACTTCACAAGCTTCGCCCAAAGTTAAATGCATTTACATTTAAACTCATTAGCTCTTTTCCATATGCCTTTGTGTATTGTGAGCGCACACTCACGCGCGCGCGCACACCACTACACAGTGCACTCACAACGTCAGTCAAAATAAAACTTGCAAATGTGTTACAGCTTTTTAGATGGAAAGATTGTAACACGAGTAATTTAAAGGTAAGGAAGGATGACAGCATTAACCACGGGGAGGACAGGATCTTATTGCTACGTCTGTGTGCATCAGATCACTTCCAACAGCTTCAATGCAAACCAAAGAACTCAACCAGCCTTCAATGAAAGTCTGAAACACCTCAGAAATAGCGGTGTTGTTTTTGGGATGCACGTGAGCTGTCCGCATGTCACGGAAGAGCTGAGGTGGACTACGACTAACACCGTAATGTTTAACCGGTTTTGTTCTTGCCATTCTACTAAGGATAGGTAGATTCTCAGAGAAGCACGGACTCATGCATAGACAATCCATCGTTTCTATTTCGATAGTGTTGGGCTTGAGCCGATGGGTTTGAGTATTGGTATTGTGGGGAGCCATGCTCCTCAAAGGTTGGTGAAGTCCTGTATCTTATCGGACTATCCACAGAAACAGCAGGAAGACTATGGTCTTGAAAAGGCGCTGACTGAAAATGCTGATATTTCTGGAAGTTATCCAAGTGGCCTTTGTTAACATCTTGGCTCCAGGGCTGCCTGTAGGGTTCGTGCCTGTAAATATATGCAGCATCTGGCCACTTTCTATCTTCTGGTACATAATCCACTGGAGGGATTATGAATTTGACACCTGCTGGGGACCTTGAGTTGCTGGTATAAGCATCAACAGGGGCTACTTCCATCTGAACAGGGGTTGGTGAAAGCGGATTTTGGCGACTGGCGGGATAGGAATTCATTTGTAGTTTATCTGGAGAATAATCTACTGGAATAAAAGAACCATACGGCCTACCAGAAGGGCTGGTTCGATTCCCATGGTAATGTAGAGGTACAGAACTTGTACTGCCTATACTGGAAACATGCTTTGGAGAATTTCCATGGTATGTAGGTGGATTACTGTAACATGGCAGTGGCTGTTTTACATTCAGTCCATGAGGTGGTCCGTCAGACTGTGATGGATATTTTGGAGATCTAGGTTGTGAAGTGAAGGTGTAATTATTGGATATTTTTAACGGAGCTGGTATTTTTTCAGCTTGTTTTCTTGGACTGCTAGAAAATGTTCCATGCCTAGGGCTCTGTGGATGAGCTCTCTCAAGCATCTCTTCAACAAGATTCTCATTCTCATTCTCGACTTCTGGAACATTGTCATACTGAGACGCATTAGACCCTCGCTTGCCTTCATCAGCATCCAAAACCCTCATCTTTTGCTTTACATTCAAAGGCTGTGTTTCTCCAGGACTTGGTGGTAGGCCTGAAACCGAATGGTTTACTGGCCTTCCTTTCACCTCTGCAGTAAGTTTCATTGTCTTTTCAATTATTTTGCTCTCCGACGGTTTATTCCACCTAGGTACAAATTCCCTTCTTGTATTTGAAGTAGCATTAGAATTCTGATTAGCAGTTGCATTATTGTACTGTCTCGAGTTGCCTTGCTCTGTTGGCAGAGGCTTTCTTCTGGTATCTACCTCGTTCTTCGGCATACTACTTTGTGTCTCTGTCGGTCGAGTCTTCTGCTGTTTTAAGGAAGGCGTCTTTTCCAGTGAATCAATTCTCTTTCGGTTATTTGGTGAACTTTCTGGTTCTTCTCCTGTGGATACTCTCCTCTCTGTTGTCCTTGTTGTTTGTGCACCAGTGCTGTTCTGTCCATTAAGCATTGGAGTAGAGTTAAGCACAGCAGGCGGAGGTCCTGATGGAATCTGCCCCAATGGCTTCTTTGGAAGCTCATCTTCTTTACCTAAAACAAGAACAGTAATAACATAAATTCACCTTTGTACAGAAGTCTTCTTTGATCTGTTGGTCATGGAAGCAAAAATATATATGAACACTATTACCTGGGCCTCTCTCTGAAAAGTGAACTACTTCCTTCACTTCAAAAATTCTTCCCAATATCCCTCTTATAATCTATTGTCTTCCATTCATTCATCTTTTAATATTTGCCTCTGGTAAGCTATGCTATCAGCAACTCACTCACATGCATACATTTCCTAGCAGACCTCTTTGAACTTTCTCTCGGTTTCTTTTCTGGGAGGAGCTCCTCATTAATATCTGCATAGTTAAGCCCTAGTTCCTCCTCAACCTCTACTTAGAAATTTCAACCTCAATATTAAAATCTACTGTGTAGTTAAAAGGCTCTACATAGAAATATGTCTTTGTTGTTGTTAGTTTATTTTTTTGTCAGTTATAGAACAACTGAAGTCGCTAATACTAATACTGGCTACATCGTGATTTCAATTGAGCGTTCAATGGACAACTTTTGTCAAACATCATTTACAGAACTACAGTATGAATGGAAAGTTCTCGTGGACTGGAGCTCAACACATCACAACAGCCAGTGGTAAACATCAGCTATGTGGGGACACAGAACAACCCACATTGCCACTACAGAAAGAATAAAGAAGTGTTTCATCGCTTGATGCTGCTCATAGAATAATTTGCATGGAATTTTCCACTGTGGTCTTTCTCCTTAGCAGTGAACACCCTTCATATTCTCAGCCAAGGTCTTTTATCATATCCACTTGCATATAACTTATTTAATTGTGTAATACATTACTTTCCCATTATAAGCAGAAAAGGTCACATACTTCTCATTAAATGTATGAATCTAAATTTAATTTATTTGATGTCCAGCATTTCCCCAAAAATAAAAAAGAAATTTGAAGTCAGGATAACCAAACAAATCCTACTCACAATGTATCTATTTATTAAAAGCAAAAGCTCTGTTGCAAGAAGAAAAAAATAAATGGGTACCATTGTTTAAAATTTATGCAAAATAAATCACACAAAACGGCTGTCGGTAAAATAATTTTGTTCAAATTCCTGCTTCTTCCTAAGTCAAGAACTATAGAATATTTATCCGTCAAAGATCGAACCGTGCACCTCACTCTTTGTAGTTATTCGTAATTAAAATTCCTTGTGTGTCTACATACAAATGTCTCCATCCCTGACATGAGTGCTGTGGTTAGAAGTGAGCTATGTTCAGTTTTACAGTCAATAGTACGAGTTCAGTCTTCGACGCCTGGCTCACGATAGAGATACACAGAGGAAAGCCAGCAGCCAAGGTCAGGATTATTTATTACAACAACATAACAAACTACCATCACGGATCAGTTGCTATCTAAACTAAATGAAAACTTAGGGCCTGCACCGGCTAGGACACGGCAGGAGGGCAGCAGAGAAGAATACAACGATGCCATGTGTCATGACAAGAGAACTAAACAAATGCACTCAACACAAACAGTCTGGTTTTGCCAAGCAATGAAACCAATCTTTTCTTGATTTGCAAAGTCGTCAGGTGAGGTCAAAGGTCACATGGAAACCCAGCCTTTCCTTTAGAAATTATGTAATTTCAGAAACCTCCGCTTACATATAAGAAAACCAGCCTATCCAGGCTATCTGTAGAAAAATCCTCCACTCTATTTTCCCCTAGTTGCCCTCTGCTTAATTACGGTCATACAATTACTTAGACACACAAACCTCTGCCCTTACACTGAAGGTACTCACTGTCTACCTTGCCACACCTTGGCAAAGACGACACTCATGCTGAGCCCCCTCCCCAATTGCTTGTCCCCAGAGGGGAGATTCCACATGTTAAATGACCTTAGAGGATGACAGAGCTGGCACTGTATCCATGATGGAGAACTACGCAAATGGTTGCAAGACAGTGCAGCACGTTCCGTGGTGGGGCAGGGCCTCAGTATTAGGCTCCAACGAGCGGCTCTTGGAATTTGAAGTTTTGTGGTTTGCTCTCTTTCACTACAGAGCCCCACTGTCGACAAGTCTGGCTAAAGTCTGGGGCGTGGATCTGTAGACTTGCCCTCCCCCAGCAGTGCATCATTGGAAGGACAAATGCGGGGATAGAGAAATGAGTTGCACTGATTCCGTTAAACAAATGATTTAACAGCTCTGCAACGTACGATCTGCTGCATCAGCCTCTTCAAAATCGTTCTTTACTCTTTATGAACAGGAGTTCACTTTCTGAACTGGCTTCAGTTCGGCAAAAGGTGTTTGCACCACTTAATTCCACTTGCATCTTCAAACGTAGTGTCAGGCAAAGCTGAAGCTCTTGTCTTCCATATAAAAGTGAATTTTGCCCACAATAAACATTCCTGATACTACAGCTATATATTCCTGTATAATAGGACTACGTATTATTCCATCTTACTCATTTTGAATGTTAAAATAGCATGGAGTCTGAATTAAGAAACAATAAAGTACATACCAAAATCTTGTCATCTAAATCATACAGAACCCATTTATAACCATCAGGTGATCCACAGTAGTTATGGGATAGCATAAGAAAATGGCTTCTCAAGGTCTGTAAATTATTTAATTTCTGTCGCTCTATGTAATAAATGTTTTAGAAAAATGATTTCCTTTCTTCCATGCTTGAAATGAAACTATTCAAGCTACATATATATCTAAAAAATTGAAGACAAGTTCCTCTAGTAGCTGCAATTCTTCCTTCATTTGTACAAAGACGTTAAAAGCATGAACTGATTTCCTTTTTTCCAGCTTTTACTCTAAGAAGAAATGCACGCCGAGCACTATGAGATCCTTTGAAATGTACTTGGTTGTACAATAAAGGTGGGTCTTGTGTGAGTTTTTTGGTTTTTTAATTTCACACACTTAAGGTTTCTTAATTACCATTAAGCTCTAATAAAACCCAAGTGAGAATACTGCAGACATTTTGACTGAATTCTATCTAGGCTGCTTTGAAGATTACTTTCTGTCATCTTTCCTTCACATTTCAGGGTAAAAGAACACACTACTACTAGGCAGACGTGGGCTGCACTGCCTAGATGACGCAAGCTGTAACATGAATTGCAGCTGTAAAATGAGTATCAGGAAAGTCTTAGCATGTCTGTTGTGAAACTGTTAGAACTCAACATTAATTCACGTACTGAGTAACAAGCAAAGCGTCCCAAGACAATAGTTCATTTAGAAGAAAGCCTCTGCATTCTAACAGCATGATACTATGTTTATAGGCTGGTAATACCGGAGCTTATTGCTCTCAGGAAAAACAAAAATATGGAACAATGAGCATGTGTGGAAGGAGTGTCATAGAATGGTTTAAGTTGGAAGGGACTTCTGAAGGTCATCTAGTTCAACCTCCCTGCAGGAAGCAGGGACATCCTCAACCAGATCAGCTTGCTCAGAGGTTTGTCAAGCCTGACCTTGAATATCTCCAGGGATGAGGCCTCAACTACCCCCCTGGGCAACGTGTTCCAGTGTTTCACTGCCCTGATGGGAAAGAACTTATTCCTGACATCCAATCTAAATCTGCCCTTCTCTAATTTAAAACCATTGCCCCTCCTCCTGTCACTACAGGTCTTTGGGAACAGTCCCTCTCCAGCCTTCCTGTAGGCCCCTTTCAGGTACTGGAAGGTCACTATTAGGTCACCCTGAAGCCTTCTCTTCTCCAGGCTGAGAACAACCCCAGCTCCCTCAGCCTGTCCTCGTAGCAGAGGTGTTCCAACCCGCTGATCCTTTTCGTGGCCCTCCTCTGTACTCGTTCTGTCAGGTCCATGTCCTTCTTGTACTGAGGGCTCCAAAGCTGGACACAGCACTCCAGGTGAGGTCTGATCAGAGCAGAGTAGAGGGGCAGGATCACCTCTCTCAATCTGCTGGCCACACTTCTTTTGATGCAGCCCAGGGTGCGATTTGCCTTCTGGGCTGCAAGTGCACACTGTCTGCTCATGTCCAGCTTCTTGTCCACCAGCACTCCCAAGTCCTTTTCTGCAGGGCTGTTTTCTATCACCTCATCCCCCAGCCTGGATTGATGATGTGGATTGCTCTAGCCCAGGTGCAGGCCCTAATACGGACCCCTGAAGGACACCACTCGTCACTGCTCTTCATCTGGACTTCGAGCCATTGACCACTACCCCCTGGATGTGACCATCCAGCCAATTCTTTATCAACAGAACAGTCCACCCATCAAACCCGTATCTCTCCAACTTGGTGAGTAGGATGTTGTAGGGGACCGTGTCAAAGGCCTTGCAGAAGTCCAGACAGATCACACCCATAGGTCATCCCTTGTCCGCTGACATAGTCACGTTGTCACAGAAAGCCACTAGGTTGGTCAGGCAGGATTTGCCCCTAGTGAAGCCATGCTGGCTGTCTTCAGTCACCTCTCTGTCTTCCATGTGCCTTAGCATGTCTTCTAGGAAGATCTGTTCCATGATCTTCCCAGTCAGTGAGAAAAAGAAGAAAGCTTTAAACCAGCTTTAACTCTTAGTTAAACCACAGAACTTGATTTAACTTGACCTCAGACAGAAACAACTGTCACAGCTTAATCAATTACATCTGTATGTGCGGCTTTAAGAAAGGCCACACTGCCAGAGGTACTCAACTTGGTCATCAAAACCATAAAGCACAGGCTTTGTTCTGGTTCAAAATGCTTGAGCTCTCATCACCTCCAGCCATAAAATGCATTGGAAGGAAAGGAGTTGTAAAGGATCTACAATGCTGTAGCAAAAAGACATCTTGCAAACCAGCCACCTTTTAAAGGAAAACCAATTTGATTTAAATTGCAAATCAGATATTTAAATGTAATTTAAGTGTACAGATCATATGTACACACACACACAGAGCTGTTACTTCCAATGGAACCACCAAATACCTTAAAACCAAAGAACAACTCCTGAAATTCAAAAAAATTCCACAAAATTAAACAAGCAGAGGATAACCAAATCCATCCCCATGCACATTAATACAATGAGACATTCCTCAAATGCACAAACTACATGCAAAATATGTCCACGAGCACTTCCAGCAGTTCACCATCAGCAATGGCAGCAAGAAACTCACGATGCTGCATGCCGGCAAGAAAGAAAGGAAAAAAGGTAATAAAAGCAAAAAGATGAGGGAAAGAAACCACACTGCAAAAGCAAACAAAAGAAACCAAGTCACAACAAACATCTTTACTGTTAAGAGGTGCACAAACAGCTCACCAGAGAAATCTGCAAAAGCACCAGTTCTTCTTACAAGTCACATATGGTTTATCTACCAATTTTCCACTTCAAATCTGCTTAAAGCCTCACACAGAGCTCTCAACCATCATCTTTTCTACTTCAACTAAACTCACTGTTCAAACTCCTCAGACCTGAGCACGCAGAAATTGGATGTTTTCAAGGACATTCAATTGAATATCTGTTTGTGCTGTGGATCCAAAGTCTGAGTTGATTCACTTTCTGGACATACCTGTCTGACTTAGGAACGCAGAAACTTTCAAATTCTGCAAGAAGTATTTCTGGGGCAAGTGTTTTTCTGCACAATCTATGATGTTTACGCACAAGGTTTAAATGCATTTGAAAACTGGAAGTTAAGACAAAGCTGTCAAGTTCAGCTGTGATTGTTTTGGCAGTGACCTCTGTAATCATCGAATGTGCCTTTGTCATCCGAAGCGAATTGGGGCATCAGATTTTTCCCAGGCTGCCAGTATTCCCATGAGATGCAGAACCAGGTAATTCTCATCCTTCTCTCTCCTGCTTATTTCAACAGAACAGATTTCTGGTGGACAGAGTTTAGTTACTGGCTATTCCCAAAGACATATATAATAGCTTATATCAGAATTTACACAGCTGGGACCGTAGGATTTACAATTTTTCCTCTAAAAGAAAGGTAGTGATCTACTCGGCTTGTATGCAGTATAGCATAAAATAAGTAAACAGCAAAGAAAAGAGGGTGAAAAACGGGTGAGGAAGAAGAGAAATGGAAGTAGAGTGAGACATTTAAGCAAAACAAAAACAATCAGGTGCTTGTTTGCTGCTGGCAAACATATTACCTGACATGAAAAGGAGCAAAGCAAATAGGAGCAGATCTGACTGTTCCCCAAAAGATAAGAAATTCAAGTCATATTAAAGAAAGTTTTACCCTCCTGGCTTCCAGCTCTAACAAGTCTTGGTCACCACCCAGTGGAAGTCGATCTCAACTACAAGACTTTTACAGATAATTGCTTCAGAAGGCACTAACAGCCTCATGCATTGAATAGCAGACATATAATTGGAGTAAAGTGCTTTAAGTGCTCTCTCCGGTGAATAACAGTCTAGTCCTTAATTTCAGCACCAGAACACACGCACTTTGACTGTTCTAACACAATTTTCAAGGATGGTAATGGTCATAAAAACAACCCTTAAAATGACATCTTGATATTTTGTGTTTATTTTCCGTCAGTGACATTCCATCTTACTTCTTCAGCTTACAAGTCCAAGAGAATTTTAAAGAAATTTAAGTGCCTGCACTAGAAGCTCAAGCTGCTGTCTGAAAACCTCTGCTCCTCCTCCTTTATATGCCATCATCAGCAAAGGAGTTACTAAAATGAAATCTTGCCTGACAACTTGAAGGCAGAACAAAATACACCGCTTGCCTTTCTGCTGCTGTGTCACTTGCGTAGTACTGACAGTAAGGAAAACTTACTTTGTAAACATCTGCATTTAGACAAACCATAGAAATGCAACAAATCTGGTCACCAACCAGAAGATACCGGTGGCTGGCTGTATGCCTGTAAGCTGCCTTTGCAAAAATAAAAAATAAAAAAAGCTCTAAACGTAACCACTTTGCTTTATGTCCCTAATTCCACATTTCTCCCAGAAAATACATTTTCTTGGAAAGTAGATTTAAAATAGAGACATGAACAATAACCAAGACAACTATCTGGATCATGTTTTTTAACAAGCATGCAAGTTTTAAATGGTAAAGATTTTTAAATGAGGCAAAGCCAATGTCTAAAACTACTGAAAAGAATATACTAATTATATTAGTATAATACCATATATTAATTTCCTTCACAACATTGTACAGTAGTTGTATCACACAAGAAACAAGGCAGAAAAAAACGGTTTAGTTGGTTAAAATACGAAGTGCATTGTATGAAATAGCTACTTGTGTATTCTCCAAGCACAAGTGAAAAATCCAAAATTCCTCTGAAACAAAACACAGTCAAAAGAGAGACACCATCAGAAACGGGAAAGTCAAGCTGACTTAGGTATTTCTAATTGTTTTGGCTGTCAAAAGGTGTATTAACAGCAGACAATAGACATTATTTCATAGATTATCAACCTAGTATATGCTTCTGCACTCTCTCTGATGAGTATTTAAAATATCTGAATAGAAGATATTGATAATAAATTGAATAAAATATACCTTTAAAGCTGGTGTTATCACACACAAATATAGTTAAGATGATGACAAGGACAAGGGCGGATTCCAAACTTGCCAATACTGCTTTAAAATCAAGGTACAAGACCTTTATTTCTGATTTATGGCCTTCTCAGCTGCTATAAGGTCTACTAAATTTTCAGTCATAAAAAAAAAATAAATACCCAGCTCAGGATCCTTCTTGCCCTAACTTTTCAGGACACCTTCTATCAAAAAGCAGGTGAGAAATTGTCTCAGGAACAGAGCACTGCAGCCTTCACGGTGGGGCCTGCCTGTCTTGTTTATGAAGCCCTAGATAATACACCGTTTTCAGTCACCTATTTTTAGGTAGAATATGAAACTTTCATAAACAAAAGTGCTTACCGAAGTCAGACACTATTAAAAAATGTATGTATTTATATATTAATATTGTTTATTAAACACTGCATTATTTATATGGTCCTACAGGAATAACTTAGAGCAAAGCTGGAAATTCCACCTGCATATTCTGAGCATTTCAAGAATTTTGCTGCAGTTTTAAATGATAGCTAAGGAAAGAAACTGCATCAAGACATTTTGGAAATCAATGGTGTATATCGAGAAAATTCAATTCACTACACTCTAGACCATCATCCCTGAATTAAGGAAGAGATTATCCACTCTGTGTCAGATGTAG
Source organism: Baryphthengus martii (assembly GCA_013396935.1). Taxonomy (NCBI): domain Eukaryota; kingdom Metazoa; phylum Chordata; class Aves; order Coraciiformes; family Momotidae; genus Baryphthengus; species Baryphthengus martii. Next base: position 3,904 of record VWZK01020460.1, on the reverse strand, counting down.
CTCCTTGAAAAGACAGAAACAGAAGTCATTCAGGTTTAGATGAGTGTGGTGTTCAAGAACCTGCCATGGTGTGGACACCCTTCATAATGTTCCAGACAACCCAGAAAATACCAATGGCCCTTTCTACTAAATTTGCTTGATGATATGTTGGAGGAGAAGTACTTTAAAGGACAGTTTCTATTAAATAGCTGTCACAGCCTGACGCCCTGCGGGCTTGATAACCAAGAGGTGTGCCAGTAAGAAGGCTCTGGAAGTAACTTAATTGTGGTCTTTTAGTACTTAAAGGGGCCTATAGGAAAGATGAGGACAAACTTTTTAGCAAGGCCTGTTGTAACAGGACATGAGATGATGGTTTTAAACTGAAAGAGGGGAGATTTAGACTAGAGAGAAGGAAGATATTTTCAACAATGAGGACGGTGAAACACTGGAGTAGGTTGCCCAGAGAGGTGGTCAATACCCCATCCCTGGAAACACTCAAGGTCAGGTTGGATGGGACTCTGAGCAACCTGCTCTAGTTGAAGATGTCCCTGCTCACTATAGGGGAGTTGGACAGATGACGTTTCAAGGTCCCTTCCAACACAGGCCATTCTCCGATTCTAAGAACTGTGCTTATCCACACAGTTTACTGTCTTCATTGAGGCACTGGAACAGGGATTTGTTACCTTGGGTTTTGAGAACAGCCCTGAAGTTGTAAATCAAGCTCTGAAGGTTGTAGTTGCTAAGTCCAGGCTATCCTGTACTGGTCAGCAGTTAGACTAGAAATTACCACAGAGAGGAATGAAAATCCACGGTCTGCTCTATGAAAAATAGCCCCAGTATTGGCAAAAGGATTTTACTAGCATCTAAAACTAGCATTATCCCCTCAACTTCCATGTTCTCACTGAGCATTTTAAGGGTTTTATCAGTGAAAAAGAGTTAAAGTCCCTTCCTTCTTCTCTGTTCCAAAGGGAACCCATGGGCTCCTTAATTCAGGGGGAGAAGTCATGGAAAAAGTGAGCCAGAGGATGCTACACCAGGCATAAGCAGACATCCACTTTAAAGTAACGCAAAAATTATAATCTCTTTTAATATCCTACTGCAGCTCTACCCTACTACTCGGGCAGGAAAATCTATACAGTCTAACAAAGGATGCCAGATGGAAAATTCCACTGAGCTTAATTAGTTCACTGCTATTCCTGGATGACCAATACTGATGCAACTGGAAGATGGAGATTCTTAACATGCATTCTTTTACTTTAGTCCTTTAAGGTGTAATTGTTGCTCAATGAGGAAAAAAAAAAGTACAATATAGGAAGTAGTGCTTTGATTCAGCTGAGAAAATCAAAACAAACACTACTTTCTGAAGCTACAGTGAATCAAGAGTCTGGAATTTTTGGCGTGTATTACATGTAATAGCTTCGTTAGTTTTACAAGCAATTAGAAAAAACAATATTAAAGAGAGACCAAAGGTAGCTGAGATAACAGAGTCAGACAGACATGTCTATTGGGTTCACATGGCAAAGTTTTGGTAGTGGGGAGGCTACAGGGGCAGCTTCTGTGAAAACCTGCTAGAAGCTTCCCCTGTGTCTGACAGTCAATGTCACTGATTCTGAGACAGATCCACTGCTGGCCAAGGCCGAGTCCATCGGTGACGGCAGTGCCCCTGTGGCTGCTTTATTTCCCCCGTGCAGCAGCAGCCAGAAGACAGGAGTGAGAACATGTGAGAGAAGCGACTCTGCAGGCATCAAGGTCAGTGAAGAAGGACAGGGAGGAGATGCTCCGGGCGCCAGAGCAGAGATTCCCCTGCAGCCCAGGGTGAAGACCATGGTGAGGCAGGCTGTCCTCCTGCAGCCCATGGAGGTTAATGGTGGAGCAGATATCCACCTGCAGCCTGTGGAGAACCCCACCCCAGAGCAGGTGGATGTGCCTTAATGATGCTGTGACCTCAAAGAAAGCCCACGCTGGAGCAGCTCCAGGCAGGACCTGCGGACTCAGAGACAGAGGAGCCCACACTGGAGCAGCTTTGCTGGAAAGACCTGTGACCCCATGGGGGACCCACACTGGAGCAGTCTGTGCCTGAAGGACTACACTAGACAGAAGGAACCCACCCTAGAGCAGTTCATGAAGAACTACAGCCCATGGGAAGGGAGCACAATGGAGAAGTTTGTGGAGGACTGTCTCCCTTGGGAGGGATCCCAGGCTGGATCAGGGGAAGAGTGTGAGGAGTTCTCCCCATGAGAAGAAAGTAGGAGCACAATCAACATGTCATGAACTGAGTGCAACTCTGTACGCCTGCACCACTCTCAGGGAGGAGGCAGAGAAAAATCAGAAGGTAAAGGTAAACCCAGGAAGAAGGGAGGGGTGGAGAGAAAGGTGTTTTTAAGATTTGGTTTTATTTCTCATTATCCTACTCTGATTTGCAAGAAACTAATTTCCCCAAGTCAAGTCTGTTTTGTCCATGATGGCAGCTGGTGAGTGATCTCTCCCTGGCCTTATCTCAACCCACAAACCTATTGTTAGCTTTTCTCTCCCCTGCCCAGCTGAAGAGGGGAGTGATAGAGTAGCTTTGGTGGGCATCTGGCATCCAGCCAGGGTCAACCCACTGCAACATATGAGCAAAGCTGGATGTCTAGAGAATGCTGAGAACCTGTAGAAAAAAATATTATTGCCTGAAGACAGTGATTAGAAAACCAAACTGAACATCAGAGTGGGAAAAGAAAAAAATAAATAAATCAAAGGCTTGTGAAATACATATGAAGAACAAATGAGGCAGCTTTACTCAACTACAGACCACAGCAGTCAAATCTGCTAGATTCCCAAGGATTAGGATGAAGGTAATTTATATTTATTTTGTGAAAGGTTAAGTAACATTCCCATCTACCCCTGGCAAAAATATACCACATAGAGAGGCTTTCCCAGGCTACTTTGAAATTAAAAAAAGAAAAACAGCTCAATTTCTCATCCAGCACCAAAATATACTTCACTCCGGCTTTGCTTTTCCTTCATTCATGTTGGGAAAAGAAAAGAAAACAAACCACAAACCCCAAACGTTTTCTTACACCTGATTTTGCTTTAGCTATCCAAAAGGAACAACCAATGTGGCTCAGCTAGTCACATCAGAAGCTACACCTAAGTGTGCAAGCTGGAACATAGCAGGTTCCATGTAAACATAAGGAAAAACTTTTTCCACAGTGAGGGTGACAGAGCCCTGGAACAGACTGCCCAGAGAGGTTGTGGAGTCTCCTTCTCTGGAGACTTTCAAAACCCATCTCACGCGTTCCTGTGTGGCCTACTCTAGGTGATCCTGCTCGGAGAGGGGGGTTGGACTAGACGATCTTTTGAGGTCCCTTCCAACTCCTGGCATTCTGTCACTCTGTGTACAAAGCATGAAATCAAAGAACTTCCACTGCACTGCCAAACTCTCGGCAAGAAGATATGTTCACTACCCTTTGCTGGTGGTCTCCACAAGAAGACTTTCTGTGTCTCATACTTTCTGCTACTGCATTGCAAGGTGGATGTTTTTTTGTATCACCTAAAGATTCCTCTAATTTTCTGTGAAAATCCAGAATAAGCTCAAACAAAATTTCACTTGAAGGCATTTTACATTCTCCCAAAATAAAAGCTTTAAAACATAAGAGAAGCTACAAAAAGACTTTCTGCCTTCGATTTTTTTTTTTTTTTTCCATCAAAAAATCTCCAGTAAAATCTGTATTTCCCACAGAAACTCGAGCTACGTGCATGTGGTTTTTAGGCTGGAAGATACACTAACTCCATCATGTAGCAAACTACAAAAATCTTTCCCAACTCTTCAGCTACCCCAGTTTCAAATAGCAACTAGAAACTTCTCATTGCTGACTTCACCGTATCAATGACAAACCTACGCAATTACACACAAAGTTTTTTTAAGAGAACCCCTTCATCATTC
>VWZK01020459.1:131231-142125 GCA_013396935.1 Baryphthengus martii | reverse complement strand
GGCAGGTAGGACACGGCCCGGGCTGCTACCGCGGCCGCCTGCCTCACGTCTCCGCGGGTTGTGTGTGTGTGTGTGCTGCGGACACGCGTGGGGACCTCTCGCTCGTGGGGTGCCATCGCTGGGCCGGGAGTCGCCGAGCAGGTTTGAAGCCTTTAGAGGAAAGGGAAGGAAATTAGGGCAATTTAAGGTGGATGATATTTAAAGTGAATGATAATTAAGACGAATGATACTTAAGGAGTATTACGTTCAAGGCGTCTTCCTCTTCTCGGGCCTGCTCCTGCCACCGGGAAACGGGGAATCCCGGGTGGCGGGAGCCAGACGCCGCCCGTTGGACCGCCTCTCTCCTCAACCGNCCGCGGAGCCGCCGCGGGTGAAAGGGCCGAGGGCTGGTGGAAAGGTCATCCCGACATCTCCGGGCAACCCCTCGGCACCGCCCGGCCCTTCCTTCGCCCGGCTTCTCCACGCTGGGGCTTCGCGGGGCCAAGCTGGAGAGGCGGTGAGGTAAAAAACATGCGTGTATTATTATTTTGTGGTTTTTTTTTAAGAAGAAATTTGAGCGCTCCCCATGGGGCAGGACAGACTCTGGCCCACCAAGCACTCGTTACGGCGAGGAACCCGCCGTTATTTATGGAGGAGAGCGCCGTTCATATGTATTTAGTGTAATTCAGTTGCTCTTTAATTAGGGCAGGGTAGTGGCATCTTTTAGTTCCAGTCGATGCCCTATTGAAAAGCAGTTAATAGAATGCAAATTGTTCCTGGCTTTACAAGGTTCTGGTAAATAAAGATTTAAACACTGCCACGATCGCCCGTTTAATGCCCCCGTTGTTCGGGCTAATCGAGCAGCGTGTGGTCCGTTTCTGACTCGCCCAAATTTGAAATAATAACTGTGATGCTGATGACAAAAATGCAACCCAGACTGGAGGAGGCTTGGGGAGGTCCCTGCCCTCCGAGCCGGCTCGGGCTCGGACCCCGCGGCCATCGCTCCACTCCTCCCTCCGCCTCGGGAGAGGTTTATTCTCCCCAAAATGTTTTTTATTCACCAACGCCGAGTTTCCCTCGGCCCCGGGGGAGCCTTGGAGGCATTTTCTAAGGAAACTGAGCCACCAGATTTCTTGGGGACTCGGTTTAATTCTTTGCTTTCTGCGAAGACAGGAAAAGAAATAACACAAAACCACCAAACCACCAAACTAACCACCCGACCGTGACTTCTCCCGCTCTGAGTCCCGGCTCCCCACGCGGGACAGCAGGACTTGAGCTGTCCGTGGCGAGGGATCAGTCGAGTTCCGGCCCCGAGCGGGGGGAGCCTCCCCGACCTCTCCTCCGCCCCCCCCCACCCCGGCCCGGCCGTTTTGTTCCCGGTTCCCGGCCCCGCTCGCAACTCGCCGGTACCTGCTTTCGTTTCGTTCATCCCGCCATTTCATCCACCCGGGCCCAGGCATGGGACAGGTTGAAGCCCCTCGGGCTGAGTCCCAGACCCGCTGCCCTGCTAAATGGGATTCTATGGGAGAAAGTAGCGCTGTCGGGCGGGGGAAGGGAGGGGGACGACGGAGGGCACGGGGTTGCCCATTATCCCCCAATCGATGTACCCGAATTCCTCCTCAACCCGACCCATCCCGGGGCCGCAGGTCGAGCCTGGTCGTCCTTTAGATCTCCCTGAACTGGGGGGCTGGAGGGACCTGGAGGGCTGCGACCGCTACGGCAAGCAGGGAAACGACCCCTTCCCCGCCTGAGGAATGATCGACTTTTTTCCTTTCCAGTGTAAGCAAAATCCCGAGTCTCAAGCGCGAGGCACGGTCGGGTCGAGAGCTGATCCTGGTACTGGTCCCGGTCCCGGTCCTGATCCTAGTCCTGGTCTTGATCCTGGTCCTGCTTGCAGGAGTCCATCTGATGGATTAGTCCGAGACAGTAAATCGCGGATCAATAAACATACCGGGCTCCCATAAATGGCAATTGCCGCTTTTCTCCTCTTTCCACTCCAGTTCTCCCCGTCCACAGATGAACCATTAATTAATTATTCAGCTGGGACCCGGGCAGGCCCGAGGCGGGGGGGGGCTGCAGCCCCCTCCCGCTCCCTCCAGCTCCGCTCACCCCTCAGGGCTCCGCGAAATAGGGGAGTCCCACGGGGAAACATCTGGGAAGCAGCTGGCGGGGCCCGTCCCCTCGGGCCGTCAATCTCTGCGACCCGCTTTCGGGGCCACAGTCTCCCCAGCTTCAAATACAGATCTACGAACTTCTTGACTTCCCACCATGAGGCCTGCGTGGGTAGTGGGGAGCAACCATCGTGGCACCTTTGGGGGTCCCTGCACGGCGAAACAGGACTCCCACCCACAACCCCCACCTCCCCAGCCATCTCTCTCCCTCCATGTCCTGGGGGTGTGCAGTGGTGGTGGTGGCGGCATCGACTCTGTTCTCGTGGGACTGTGTGGGAAACGGGTGCGTTCCGTGTTCCTACCCCCACGTGTCCGCGAAGGGCGGTGAATGCTTGCCCAGCGTGCTTGTCCCTGGGTGCTCTTCCACCATGCGTGTCCCTGGGTGCGCTCCCACCCTGTCAAAGTCCCCGCCGCTGGAAACTCCTTTCCCCTCCACGGATTTGTCCCGACACTTAGCATTAGGAAATTTGCTCGTGATTATTTCTCGTGAATGCGACAAAATCGTTGTATCCCTTTCTCGACGCAGCGGCTCCCCGCTTCCCTCCTTCGTTCGTCCTTCACTGGCACCAGCGCTCGGCTTATCCGTCCTCTCGTGTTTTGTTTTTTTTCCCGGATGGGAGTCCGTGCGCGAAACCCGCTCACGAAACCCACCGCTCGGGCCGCGGCTGGTGGCAAGGCCGGCCCAGAAGAGCCGCTCTTGTCCCACAGAGGTCCCGTGGCCAGAGCTGAGACCGTGGCCGCGCTGCCCGGAGAGTCAACACCGGGGGAACCCGCGGCTGCGGCCGGTGCAGCGCTGCCCAGCCGTCCGTTCCCTTTTTCTGCATTACAGTCTCTCTTCCCTTTCCTTCTTCTATATTTTATTCCCTTTTATTTTATCCTTATTTTAAAAAAAAAATTCCCTCCTTTCCTTTCCTTTCCTTTCCTTTCCTTTCCTTTCCTTTCCTTTCCTTTCCTTTCCTTTCCTTTCCTTTCCTTTCCTTTCCTTTCCTTTCCTTTCCTTCTTCTTTTTTTCTTTTCCTTTCCTTTTTTTTTTTCTTCTTTTCTTCTTCTTTTCTTTTTTCTTTTCTTTTCCCTTTTTTCCTCTTTCTTCCCAGGGCTTTCTCTCCTAAGCAAATTGCCGCCGCAGCACGAACCGTTGTTATTTTAAAAAAAAACAACAAAACCACCCCGAAACTGCGAGGACGATCGCGGGGCTGGGCCAAGGCAAATACCCGAGAGCTTTGGTTCTCCAGTAATTAATTCCATTAATTAATACTGCGAACTAATACACATAATTGCCAGGATCGGGGACAAGATTTCGCGGCGTAAAAACTCGAGAATTTTTTTTTTTTTTCTACGAGTTTTATTTCAATTTCAGACTCTTTCAAACGACATTGGCCCAACGACGGCTTCTCTCCGCCCGGGCACCGGGCACCGGGCACCGGGCACCGGCCGGGAAAGAGATGGAAAACAGGACGGTTTCGCTGGTTTTGATCCGCGCGTGTCCGCGGGGAGACGGTGAAAATGCGCCGCAGCTGCGGGAAGGTTGGTGGGATCGGGAGAGAAGCATTTCGCTGCCGTACAATGGCGAGGAAAAGAGGGCTTAGGACTCCCAGCGCTCAGACCGTCCCCCTCGGCACGGGAGAGATGTCCGCTTCGGAAAACAGAACGAAAGAAAGCGAGAAAGAAAGAGAGAAATTCGTTTTCGTTGGGAAAGAAAGTAAAGAAAAGACAGACAGAATGACAGACAGAAAGACAGAAAGAAAGAAAGACAGAAAGAAAGAAAGAAAGAAAGAAAGAAAGAAAGAAAGAAAGAAAGAAAGAAAGAAAGAAAGAAAGAAAGAAAGAAAGAAAGAAAGAAAGAAAGGAAGAAAGGAAGGAAGAAAGGAAGGAAGAAAGGAAGGAAGGAAGAAAGAAAGGAAGGAAGGAAGAAAAGAAAAGAAAGAAAGAGAGAAAGAAAAAGAAAAAAAGAAAGAGAAAGGAAAGAAAAAAGAATAGATGGTTTGGGATTTAATTTTTTTTTTTCTTTTTGTTGTTGTTGTTGTTTTTTTCTGTTTCTTTATTTAGCACGTTAATAACAGATAACGTTCTCCGCCGGCGCGGAGCTGTCTGCCTGGAGCAGCCACTGCCTGCTTCGCCCCGCACCGCGCCCCTCCTCGTACCCCGCACCGCGCCCTGCGCCGCCCCGCACCGCGCCCTTATCAGTCTCGCTCCGCCCGCGGCTGTTTCTCTGTTTGCTCCTAATCTGCGCGTCAGACGGGAGCCAATAAACCTCCCGTCGGTTAAATATTAAATCGGGTTTTCTGCCCCCTCCTCCCCTCGCCCCAAAAAAAGAAATAACCGCCTGTCTCTGCGGCTCCGGGTACGACCCACCCGTGTCATGGGGTCCTGTTCCCCCGGTATCCCCACCCGCGGGGCTTCGCTCATCGCCTCCCTGGGACGGGACCCCCAGCCTCAAAGCAGAGCCAGCACCGGGACCCAAACCCGGGGCCTTTCTTGCCGTCTCTTTGTTTTCAGGTGCACGTTTTAGGTGGGTTTTTGTTGTTTTATTCTGTTTCTGGGCGTACAACATGGGGGTGATATTTTTTTTCTCTGTCCTGTCAATTGCCACTGAAACCATAAGGGAGAGATAACAGAGAAGAGAAAACTCTCGGAGTGACCTTTGAATCAATTTGAAAAACCTCATTTAACTGATAAGTCTTGAAAGGCCTAGAACTAATTTGAAAATACATCTATTAAAATCTCATTGCCGCTGCCTGGGAGCTGCCGGGAAGGGTGTGCGAGGCGACTTCACGGGGTCGGTGGAGCCGGGAGAGCAGGTTTAAGTCCTGGTCAACAAAGACATTGCGGAAATGCCTGCGAAACGATGAGGCTTAAATCAGGAGGAAAAAATAAGAATATTAAAAGTAAATCAGTCTTTCTTCCCCAGCTGGTGGGGAAAAGGGAGATTTAAAGCATTTTGCAGGTGCGGAGTCTGGCATCACAGACAGAATATTGGATTTTAAATTTTTTTTTTTCTCTAGAAAACAAATCCAATATTTTCTTCTGCTCAGATGCGATTGCAGGGTTGGAGAGCCTGCGCCACTGGTAAAGGGTGGCTACACTCCCATCGCAGGGTTTTCTGTCCAGTTTACTTGGTGCTGAGGATGCCAAAATGGGGGACAAACCAGAGGTCTGACAAAGTGAAGGGATGATGAAGGCAGGAGAAGACCAGAGGCAGGGCCCAGGCACCCGTTTTCCTGCTCTGGGAACATCCCACCTCACCTCTCACAGCATCCCTGTGGCATTGCCTGGATGTAGAGGAACCAGAAATCTCCACAGGAAACTTCCCAGGCGTATGGGTTTCCTCGCATGAAGCCTTCCCAGGGCTGGTGGCAGGGTGGCAATGGCCGACTTGCAACACCAACAAAACAAATAAGAGGAAAAATTATAAAAACCTCACTAGTGCCTGGCTTGAAAGAGCTAGAGTTTCACAACTTGGTGAGGATTTGAAGACCCAACATGTCTTCCTGCTCCAGACCCTGGGGTGCAGTTTGGGACACCACTCGCCTAAGGATGGGCTGTTTCCCATGGAATTGTTACCTCTCTGGCCACGGCAGAAACCAGACCCATTGCTTCCCAGCCCCAGCACCTTGCTGGCTGGGAGTGAAGATTTTTTCCCCCTTGCTGTCTGATTTCCTGAGATTTCTCGGAAAGGTTCAGGCACAGGGAACCTGGCACCCTGAGTACGGATGGAGGCATTAGGCAGCTTTGATCTGCCCTCATCCCACATCCACACAACCCTGCCCCAGGTCCCTTTCTGGAGCTGAGATGAACAAATCTTGTGGTTTAGCATCAAACGAGCCTTTAGTCAACTCAAAATACACCACACCAACCCAGGATGGATGTATCCTATCAACCCAATATATATCCCATCAACCCAATATATATCCTGTCAACCCTGGATGTGTTCTTGGCCATTGCCCTGCTCCTGCGCAGCACCAACGGCAGCGCAAAAGGGCTGGGATCAGCCACTGGCTTTGAAAACTGACCAAAAAGGGAAGTCAGAGGCAAAAATTTTCTCCTCCAGCTCATCTGTCCTCAGTCAAAAATGATGCAGGGTGGATGCACCAGAAAGGATGCGGGCATGCGGGGTGGTGAGGGGCTAGCAAGCACTGGCAGCAAGTTTAGGCAGCCTTTATTACATCTATTACTGGCTCTGTGCAGCGTTGTGGCCATGGAGTGGCAAGATTTTTCTGATTAAACGGAAATTCAAAAACCTCAAATGATACAGACCATCTCCAGGAAGATTTAAACCAAGGCGGGGCAGGATGATGGATTTTAAAATATTTGGGGTTGCTAAAAAGTAGCGAAACAAAAAGGCAACCTGAATTCTCTGGTGCTGGAAAGAGGGTCTAGAATATTTGAAAAATAAAGACCCGACATTAAAATCAAGACACATTTGCATGGATATGGGTAGGATTTTAATAACTCTCTCCTAACATATATATTATGATATATACTTTTTTCCATTAGGGATTTGCGCCGTTGCTCTAAGTACTGGTGGTTTCTGCACTGCAAGGTGAGAAGGTCCAGAAAATATTTTAAAAGGATTCAAAGTGTTTCACAGCTGGTGAAGTTACAGCACAGAGAAAGCAATGCTTTGCCAGAGCAAAAGTGGGGCTGGAGGTGCACCCGGTGAGAGGAGGTGCACCCATGTACACCCACGTGCACCCACAATGGGTGGGATGTGGGTACAGATGGTGGGCTGAGATGGGCAGGGCAGCAGTGAGGATGCTCGTATTCCCTGGCCCTGTCCTGCTGTGGGTACTGACTTTTTGCCCCCTCGTTTGGGATTAGTGATGCTACTTTCCCTCATGGTCTCATCCCTGGGGAGCCTCTGAGCTCTGCACCACAGCACCTTGTTGCTTCAACCAAACCGTGCCTGGGTTTCCTCTGTGTAGGAGGACTTAGTGTCACCATGAGCTGCCCTTGAACCTGAGGACTGGCAGATGCCATCACTGCTGCTCTGTGTTGGACAATGTCCTCATTGGGAGACCTGAACCTGCTGTCCTGCCTCAGTTCTGTATCTCTCTGATTGTCTCTCTCCTTTACTACCTTCTTAAACCCAAGGTGTAGAAATCACCAAGCAGCAGTGACTCCTTTGGGATCTGGGAAATCTCATCACCCCGGCAGGCTTGGGGTGGCTCAACTTTGCCCAGCTTTGGAGAAGGAGCCAGAAAACCTCTGTATGGGACCGTGCTGAGGGGAAAGAAGGATCTGGTTGTGGGAATGCACTTGCAGGGACTGGCCATTATCTCCTTGCTTGTCAGCAAAACTCCGACATCTTGACAAAAGAAATACAAAGGAAAAACAAATTGCAGCTTTTTCTGCTGCTGCTGACACAGGCAGCAGTAACCAACCCAGCTCTGCTGAGCCCAAGTCTTGGCAGGAGGAGGCAGCAGGGGGCTGCTGGTCTCCCACCTGGGTCAGATGAGACCTCCTGAGGCCTCCTGCTGTTGGCACATATCCAGGAAGCTCTAAATATCGGGGGCTGGCTGCTTAGGGTACGCTGAGAGGGCTTGGTGTGTGGCACGGTTCTGCAGGCACAGCAGGGAATACGATGCATCAGGTCTGGCTGTCAGGGAGCCTATAAAAACCCAAAATGGAGCAAAATCAGGAAAAACACCTCGGGCCAAAGCACTCTTCAGAGTATTGTAAAGATGATGGTCTCCCCAAGGAGTTCTTGTAGTGGTGCTTGGCACAGGGAGGGCACAGTCTGAGGAAACCAAGACTCACAGCAAGGCTGTCTGTGGCCACTGGGAAACGTCCCAAAGCTCATCTTCCCTCCTCAGCCCAAATGTCACCACACGACTGAAGGGACACAAACTGTGACTTAGCTGCAGGTTGACAGCTTGAGCATCCACAAATCCCTTCGTGCTTGTTTCCCCACATGTTGAGTGGGGATGACAGCGATTTGACAGAGTGTCTGAAGACACTTGCACTGGGTTTTTAAAGCCGAGGAACCTGGTGATGCCATGGAAAAGGCCAAACCTTTAAGTGGAAGATGAGCTCCAGAGAGCAACGGTCCTTTGTGGGAGTCACGCAACCCTCAGCCAATAAAGAACAGGTAATGAGCAAACTCTCTCCATTAGGGATAAAATTGCAAATGCATTGGGAGCTGCTGACGGGCGATAGCATCAGGGGCTGACAGAGATATCAACGGCTTGACACAGCTGCCGGCAAAGGCTGCTCCTGCTACAGAGCATCGGCGCTCGGGAGCGCATGGCAGTGACACTGGTGCCTGCAAGCAGCATCCTATCCCTTGCAGTTTTCTCTGGAGAGCTGCCCCTACTCTTTCTTTTTCCCCATCTTCTGAGGTTCTTTGTTTGTCCCGGACCTGGCCTCCCCCCAGATACATTACAACCCAGGATGGGGATGGACCCCTGTTGCATTTGACTCAGCGGTTGCTCAGTGGATGGACCAGCATCTGGCCCAGTCTGGCTCAAATGTGATGCTTGAAAAAAAGTGATAGGATTGATGCTGTGGCGATCTGTGTTTCCACAGCCCTCCCGGGATGAGAAGAATCCCTTCCCCATCTGCCTCCTAGCTTGCAGGGGGGGTGAGAAGGAGGGAGAATGGGATGGTGGCACCACGCTGCTGGGCTTCAGACTCACCCAGAGGGACTTGAGTCTTTAACAAGAGGCCTCTGGAAATGGATCCATGGATCAATGTCTGACTTTTGTGCTCTTTTTGGAGAGAAACTTCAGGATTTTGATGACATTTCTCATGTGGAAGGCAGGGAATCCTTACCCTGATATTTCCAGGAGAGCTCCTGTAAGGTGGGGCTCCTGCTGGACCCTGCCAAAGCCACTTGCTCACACAGAGACAGACAGAGGCAGGAATATGCTTGATTTAGGGCCTTTAATTTGCTTTCTGTTGCATGTTTTTGGTAAGGTGGGTGTTCTCACACCTGTCTGCATCATGGCTGGTTTCAGTTTGGGTTGGTCAGAAACAGGACAAAAGGAGGCAAGACAAAGACACAATGAAAGGTGAGGGTGTCACTGGCTACTCTGCACACAAAAAGAAATAAGTTGAAAAATTCATCATCCAAATCAGGACATACATTCAACGGCAGGCTAATTTCAAACCATCTTGCTTTTCCCAGAGACCACATGAATGCATCTCCCCAAAACTGAAACAGTCTTTCCCACCCCAAACTGATGATTCCCAGCGATTCCTCTGCCTTCATTGCCTCCAAGAAACTACCAAATTATATATTTGCTTTGATTTTTCATCCGTCGTGAGGTGGTTGCCCCAGTGGTGGGTGCCGGGGGGCAGAGGAAGGATTGGCCTCTCTCTCCACACAAGGAGCTGCTGCTAAATCAATCCAGGCAGAGCTGGGAGAGCCGTTATGGCACTGCCATCTTCTCTGAAAAGGGACCTCGGTGGGACATTTGCTGGTGGAAGGGGCTCAGACGTCCCCCTTGGCCTTTTTTCTAGTGGTGTTGATGGAAGGTTTATACTGCCTTTGGATGATGGTTTCATGCCAGCCGGCTCCTCTCACCCGTCGCTCTGAAGGTGCTGGAGCCCAGTCCGGATACTCAGGGGATGCTGGTGGTGGGAGGGAGTGGCCCCTGGATACCTGGCAGAGACTCCCCTTGGTTGTTCTGCAAAACAGGGAGAAAACAGACAGGAGGAGAAAAGGGGCCAGGAATACAAGGAAAACAAAGGGGCTGCTGGGCGTTGGGATTGGATAGAGCTGTGACACTAGGCTGGGATCCCCTCACTCCTCTCCTCCCCATCCCTTTTCTCTTTCTTCTCATTTTCTTGTTATATTTGGATTTTTTTTTTGTGTGTGTGTTTTCTTTTTCTTTTATTCTTTATCCTTTTTCTTATTACTATTTTTCTTTTTTTCTCTTTTTTTTCTCTTTTTTTTCTCTTTTTTTTCTCTTTTTTTTTCTCTTTTTTTCTCTTTTTTTTCTCTTTCTCTTTCTCTTTCTCTTTCTCTTTCTCTTTCTCTTTCTCTTTCTCTTTCTCTCTTTCTCTTATTTTCTTTCTCTTCTTTTTTTTTGTCTTCTTCTTTTCCTTCTTTTACTCTTTTTCTTCTCCTTCTTCTCCTTCTTTTACTTTTCTTTTCCCTTTTCTTCTCCTTCTCTCCTTTTCTTTTTTTTTTCTCCCTTTCCCTGCTTTCTCTTCTCCTTTCCCTCTCAGCCCATTTTGCCCTTCACAGCCCCTTTCCCACCCAGCGATGAGATCTGGCCGAGAGAAACCCTTCCCTTTAACCAATCCCACAAACATCCCCCTCCCCCCCCAGCTGAGGCGTTACATTTCCCTCTCCCACCTTCAGGGAGAAGCCCCTGAGGATGGGCAGCTCCCGTCCAGGGAACAACCCGGGGAATAACTCAGCTCCATCGAGATTAATTCCCCGCTCCCGCAGCCCCTTCCCCTCCGCCTCCCTCGCTGCAAACCTGCCCGTGAGCTCCCCGCCGGTCACGTAGCCATCAAACTGATGTGCCAGCAATATCCAACACGCAGTTAAAGCCACTCGTGGGAGTTTCAATAAAATCGACCAAGCAGGATCAATGGGCTGTGCTGGCCCCAGCCCCACACTGTGTGAGGGGGAGGGCAGGAAAAATACCCAGGGCTGTGAAATGGGGGCGTTGGGAGGGGGGGAGCTGATTACAAATCCATCCCATTCTTACCGTGATTAATTGCTGCTTTACCATAAGGAACAGCTCGGGGGGTGTGTGTGTATGTAATTTTTAAAGGTAACGTTGCAGGCG